>JANHFJ010406974.1:0-10264 GCA_032468195.1 Cerberus rynchops
GGAATCTTGATTCTCCTGCCCATTATTACCTTCAAAGCAAAAAAGAAATGAAAATAATAATAATAATAACAAGGTTAGAGAGAAAGATCAAAGTGTAGAAAGTCAAGTGAATTTCTTTGTGAATTTTTCTAAAATTCCATTAGGTTGTATTTTTGCATGCTTACAGTGGGGTGATATAAACAGGATCATTTCTATATTCATGAGTCATGAAAACTTTGAAAATATCTGAAAACATCTTTCTTTACAATTATCTCTCTATATATGCAAATCTCACTCAAAGTCAGTTTTGAGTTAAGAAATAATCAGGGGAAACATCCAAGGAGGAATTAGGAGAGAAGATTTATTGGACTGGGTTAATTTAAACAGAGACCAGTGAGAACTGAAATTATTTTGAATCAAGCTTCTTCCCTGGTGTGCTTTGGAGCAGCTGCTCCACAGCGTCTGTCTGTCTGTCTGGCGGAACCCACACTCAGCCTGTTCCTTGATCCCAGCAATGAGATTTTGGAGCTAAATCCCTTCCTTGAAGCCTCCCATAGGCTTGTATATGCTCTTCACGCTGAGATTGGAAAGGTTGGGAGGCTTCAAAAATGGCTGTTTCACTGCCTCAAAGTCTCATCGGCTTGCAAGGGCTCTTCGGCCAGATTTGTTACAGGCTTTAGTTCGCAGAGAACAAAGGCCTAAACTACGTTAATGCAAGATCATGTGAGACCACTAGTGCAAGATCTCAGGCTACTAATCTCGTGTGATCTTGCACTGCAGTACTTTAGGCCTGAATTCTTTAGAAACAGAGGACTGCACAAGATCCAGGGCAAAAGTCTTTGAAAACGAAGACTCTGTGCAAAGCATTTTGCCCTGGATCTCATGCAGGCCTTGGTTAGCAGAGAACAGAGGCTTAAAGTACTGTAGTACGAGATCACATGAGATCAGTAGCACAAGATTTCATGCTACTGATCACACTTGTCTCTCACAAACTTAGGCCTCTGTTTTCTGCAAATGCACCGAAGCAGGGAAAGGAACTGATGGCTCGCCACATGGTCACAAGGTAAGTCCCAGCAGGGTGAGATGGGGGAATAGATAGAGTGAATGTTGTTTCAGCGCCTCTGTTGTCATTCGTGTGAATGAGGGCCGTGGTGCTGCAACATTCCTAATTTTGGGGCTACATTGTAACTTGGAATGGTCGCTTAGTGAACTATCATAACTCGGGGATTACCTATACACTAGGATGCTCTGAATCACATTGCATGAGGCCTTTGTTCTTGAATAGGATTGGGAGAATGCTCTTCCATGGCCTGAGCCTGAAAGTTCTGTTCTCACACAATTTGGGGAAGTTTCAGAGGACAAATGACAACCCATACCTCTCGCATGACCTACAGAGGACACATAAAGCACACCTCATCCTTTTCATCCTCCATAGGTAAGTTCAAATAGAAATGGAAAAATACAGATAAGAAATGGCACAGAAAGCATGTAAGCAAAGAGACACTGACTCTTTCCTTCCTTGGAGTACAAGAAGGCCAGATCTTTTTCTTCTCCCTCCCAGGAGATGATATCTGATCAGTGATTTTTTAATAAAAAAACTAACTATAATCTTGTCATCCTGAACTCTCTGATTGGGGAGTAGAAAACCCTTACCCAGAAAGACCACGTTCCTATGGTTTTCAAGCATGACTTCCGAATGTAGTGCTTTTTGGTCAGGATCCAACTGAGACCATTCCTCCTCAGAGAAATACACAGTCACTTCCTTGAAGGACACAAGACTCTCCTGAACACGGAAAAAAGAAGTTCATCTTCATCAATGATTTAGAAAAGAGGCTAGAAGGGGAACTCATCAAATTTGCAGACAAGAGTAAATTGACAGGAATATCAACACTCCAGAAGATAAGCTCGAAATATAGAAGGATTGACAGACTGGGCTCTATCTAACAAAATGAAATTCAAAGGTGAGAAATGTAAGGTTCTACATTTAGGAAAGAAAAACTAAACGCAGAGGCATAGAATAGGTGATACCTGGCTCAACAGTAGAAAATGCAACAGAGACCTTGGAGTCCTAGTGGACAATCACTTAAACATGAGTCAGCAGTGTGCTACAGTTGCCAAAAAAAACCCAACCCAATCATACGCTACATTAAGAGAGGGATAGAATTAAAACTACATGAAGTGTTAGTACCACTTTATAATGCCTTGGTAAGAACACACTTGGAATATTGCATCCAGTATTGGTTACCATGATGTAAAAATAATATTGCGACTCTAGAAAGAATACAGAGAAGAGCAAAAAAAATTATTAGTGGACTGGAGGCTAAAACATATCAAGAACGGTTGCTGGAACTGGGTATATCTAGTTTAACTAACCTAGGTGAAAGGGAAGAGGAAGGGGAAAGGAAAGGAGTCACAACCATCATTCATTACTATTGTAACTTTGAATGGTTACTTAATAAATTAGTGTAAATCAAGAACTACCTGGTTTGGCAGTAGGCTGGATAACTAGGGGATCTTGATATGCACTTTAATTTCCCTTCCACTGCTTTCTCTTAATAAAACTATTTGTTTTAACATTATATGTGGACAAAAGTATGGATATTTCCAGAATGCTAGAACTATTCTGAGTTCAAGCAGCACTTTTTTCACACAACTGTGTAAACAAAGTTACCATGGCACTGAAAAAATGATGAGTGCAAAATGAATAAACAGTGTGACCAGGCAGCTGTGAAACAAAATTCTGTGTTGCCTTACCAGATGTATCACCATCAAGAAAAAGGAGGAATATGCTACATAGGGCTTTAGTCAGATCCCATTTGGAATAATTTGATCAGTTCTGGGGAACTCACTCAATAGAAGATAGTGATAAGATTGTGTCAGTGTTGATGTATTCATGAACTGGAACAGGCATAGCAACAAGTCAGCCAATGCTGACTGTTTGGTAACTGAAACAGTATTTGTTGTGTGAGCCACAAGAGACAGTTTGGAGCCTGGGCATGGCTTAACACTTAACTGTTCTGTATATAAGAGAGTTTGTTTCTCTGTCTGGGCCTCTGTTGCTTGCTTCCATTTTGTGCTTCCATTCTGTGCTGTGTTTATATTTGTTATTTTCTTCTATCACATTGGAAAAACCTGCATGGGTATTTTATACATGCATCATGTATTATATTATTATATAAAAAAGAAGTTTCTTATATATAATTGAATCCTGCTGAACTACTTTACTGTGTGCTGGCTGGATTGCAACAAACTGACAGATCGAGAAAGGATTGAGGATTCAGAATCAGAATTGAGCTGGAAGGAAACTTGGAGCTTTTCTAGTCCAGTCCCCTGCTCAAACAGGAGATCCTATATCAGTGATGGCGAAGCTTTTATAGACTGAGTGCCCAAACTGCAATGCAAAACCCATTTATCGCAAAGTGCCAACACAGCAATTTAACCTGAATACTGAGGTTTTAGTTTAGAAAAAACTCATACATTAACATCTTTTATGTCTTAAAAGAAAAACACAATAACAGCTTTCAATAAGCAACTTTTGATATTTATAATTTTGGGGCCCAACTCAACCATAATTTTATTTAATTATGTTTTTACATTTCTGAACTGTCCATCTCCCTCAAAGGTGGAATCTTGCTGATGGCAGCTCTATCCCAAAATACATTTGGGCAACTTTAATAGAGGATTTGAATCCCAAAATCAAACACAACCTTCCCATTCATCTTTCTAGCAAGTGTATGGCCCACTTCATATATTCTTAGACATTAAATATTCCTGGTTGCGTTGCTCCATCTACAAGATAGAAGTAATTGTGCTCTGTCAAAGAAGTCTTGCATAACACAATCAGATAAATATTTTCAGGTCCTTTTGCACATGGGCTAACAATGGCTAACATCCCTATCAATTTAGCCACTTGATTGAGAATTTATGGATTTAGCACGATTTACAGCAATTAAAAGCTAGTTTATTAGCCCTTTTGGCAAAAAGAGTCTTTGGTTTCTTTGGGGAGGGTGAGGGAATTTTTCTATCCTCATTTCTAGTTTGTTTTATATTATATTAAAACAACATTCAACAATTGTTTTAAACTCTACAAATTACAGAGTCTTTGATGATAACAAGTAATCCATTCATCCTCCTTTTTTCAGAGTCTAAATTATGATTCTAATATATTTTGTTTATATTCTGACTTGGCAATGACCAAAATGCTTAGTTTGTACAACATGCTGGGCACATAGAAGACCCTATTAAGCAGGTTGTGTTAACCGCTTCATCAAACCTGTCTGAAGAAACACAACCTACCACAAATCCTACTGTGCCTTAATATGAAGTATGATCCCAATCTAGAACTTGCATCAATGAATATGTTTAACGTCATGTTCATGCAACATGTCACATATCAAGCCAAAAATATCTTTATGACTTAGATGCTATATGAATGAGGCTTGTAGTTCTACGTATTTACATATTACATCAAGATTCAGGGTGTGATTTTACCACAGTAGCCAAATTAAGAGTTAATTGAAGATCTGGCGAAGCAAGGGCTGTCTACAGCACTGCCTGACAGGTCCACGACCTCGGTGCCGCCCGTCCACCATTCTGTTTAACTGAGCACTTCACGATAGTCTTTCCTTGCTTCTTTTTCTTCGGGGATGGAGGGCTCAAGAAGGGGATTGGGGCAGCCCCGGTGGGATCAGGCGTCTCATGGGGCAGCCTATGGGGTGGGGTCCCAGCACTGGCAGAAAGTGAGGGGGGAAGAGAAGAGCCTGATGGAGCTAGAGCTGTTGAAGCAGAGACCAATGTTTACATCGGCCTGCTGTATACATCAGTCTCCGCTTCTGCAGCTGCAGCTCTGTCAGGTCCTTATCTCCCCCACATTCTTTCTGCTAGGGTTAGGATCCTGCCCCCTAGGCTGCCCCACAAGACACCTGATCCCCATCAGGGCTGCCCCAATAGGTGAAATCTATGCAGGGGTGATGGCGCACATGACCAGAGGGCTCTACATGCCCCTTCTGGCTAGCATGCCATAGGTTCACCACCACAGTCCTATACCATTTCAGACAAATCACTAACTAGTCTTTTCTTAAAAATGTCCAGTGATGAAGCACCCACAATGTCTGAAGGAAACTTGTTCCAATGGTTGTCTTCACTGTAAGGAAGATTCTCATTAATTCCAGGTTGCTTCTCTTCATTTTTTCTTGTCCTGCCCTGTGATGCTTTGGAAAATAAATTTACCCTCTCCCCTTTGTGACAGCCGCTCAAGTACTGGAATACTACTATCATGTCACCCTTAGTCCTTCTTTTCTCTAGATATGCCAAACACAAATCCAGCAACAGTTTGTCATATGTTTTAGTCTTTGGATCTTTAATCAGCTTAGCTGCTCTTCTTTGCACTTTTTCCAAAGTTTAAACATCTTTTTTGTAATATGATGACCAAAACTGGATGCAGTATTCCAGGTGTGGTCTTACTAAGGCTCGATCCTGACCAGCTCATAGTTGATTCAACCTTTCATCTTTCCGAGGTCGGTAAATTGAGGATCCAGATTCCTGGGGACAATATACTGATTTTGTAAACTGCTCAGAGAGGAATTGCTATTGCTATATAGTTTCTCTGGAGCATGGATCTTTTTATGAGAAGTTGATCATTCTGAGTAAAGTTCTTTCCACATTACATGCATCTATATGGTTTCTCCACTGTGTGGATTTTATGAGAAGAGCACTGCTCTGATGAAATGTCTTTCCACAATTCATGCGTTTATATGATTTGTCCACTGTGTGGATCTTTTTGTGCCTTCCAAGTCCATTGCTCTTGGTAAACATCTTTTCACACATCACACATTTACATGGTTTCTCTCCTGAGTGGATCTTTTGATGGGAAGCAAAATAACTGCATTGAGCAAGTCTTTCCACATTCCGTGCATTTAAAATGGCTTCTCCACTGTGAGAATTCTTTTGTGGATACTATGAGGAAAGGTTTTTCCACACACCGTGCATTTATATGATTTGTCCATTGTGTGGATCTTTTTGTGCCTTCCAAGTCCATTGCTCTGAGTAAACATCTTTCCACATATCACACATTTGCATGGTTTCTCACCTGAATGGCTCTTTTTATGGGAAGCAAGATAACGGCTTTGAGCAAAGGTCTTTCTACACATCATGCATTTGTACAGCTTCTTCCCTGTGTGTATGTCAGAGTGTGCACAGTGTGACTATGGGAAACAACACAGGAGCAAATACAGTAAACAGAGTTTACTGTTAAATAGTGGTTTATCAACAAATAATATATACATACACGTTCTACGCAAGGTCAATCAACAACTATCGCACTTAGCAATAACAGCACAAAAGCACACACAGAGAGAGATATGCCCCAACAGGGCTTCTCTTATAATAGACTCTTAAAGAATTAACAGCCCCAATTACTTTGCTGACTCATGACCAGCATTACATCAACATAGCAACTGGTCAGCTCTTAAATCTTTACTCTAATAGTGTATCATCATGTGGGAAATAAGATTACCATTGAGCAAAGGTCTTTCTGCACTCCATACATTTAAATGGCTTTTTCCTTGTGTGGATCCTTTTGTGTTGTGAGCAAAGGTTTTTTCCACACACCATGCACTTATATAGTTCCTGAGCGGATCCATTTATGGGAAATAAGATTACTACATCTTCTGAACCTGTTGCCATGCTCTCTGCATTTGTATAATTTCTCCCCAGTGTGAATCCTTTCATGGGAAGTAAGTTTCCTCCTTGTTCTAAAATGTTTTCCACATTCCAAACATTTATAAGGTTCCTTTTTTATGTGAATCACTTTTTGAGATGTAAGGAAGTGATTTCCAAGAGAAAAAATGAATGTCCCATTGTAATTTTGTCCGTTGTGTCTTCTTATAGCATCTTCTCCTTTATTTTGGGTTAAATATATTTACTTAGCTTAGTTTAGTTTAGCTTAAATTAAATTTTCCCAATATATTTTTCGTTATTTTCTCTTGTTGGCCAAGAAAGTCTTGCATTGGAGCATCAGTGGAAGATGAGCTTTCCTGATTTCAATTATTTGACTGGTCCCTCATGGCTGTCAAATTCCAAACTTCTCCATTCCATCTTTAGCATTGATCACTTGGAACATTTCACAGGAATCTTGATTCTTCTGCCCATTATTAATGATCTTGTACTACATGCTCTTCCATGCCCTAAGCATGAAAGTTCTGTTCTCACATAATCTTTGGAGGTTCCAGAGGATAAATGACAACACATTCCTCTCACATGTCCACAAAAGCACACCTTATTCTCTCAACCCCAAGAGTCTGTTGGACTTTTTCTTCACTTTCATTTTCTCTTTCGTTTCCTATTGGGACTGCCACACTAGATGTAGGAATGGGAGCGGGAAGGGAATATAGATAGTTGCTTGGGATGATAGCAAAATAACATTATTTCCTGTGAGAACCAAGGACGTTTCATCAACACCTGTAGAGGGACTGTTTGAGAGTAAACCATTGGTTCACCCCTGATGGAATTGGAGAAGATTGCATGTGACACTTTGGGAGAAGAAGCTGTAGTTTTAATTTGGGTGGGGAAAACATGGGATTCAAATTCGGGTTTTCCCTAGATGTGCCAATATGATGTCTCAAATAAAATTATGCTTTGAGGAGTACAACTGACTTGGAGTTTTAATTATGAAGATGTTACTTGGAACCCTAACGCATTCTTTTCAGCCTCACAGATAAGTTCAAATAGAAATGGAAATATACAGATAAAAATGGCACAGAAAGCATCTAAGCAAAGAAATATTGCGTCTTAGAGTACAAGAAGGCCAGATCCTTTTCTTCTCCCTCCCAGGAGACGATATCTGATTAGTAGTTTTTAAATTAAAAACTAACTATAATCTGTCTTCACCTCTCTGATTGGGGACTAGAAAACTGTTATCCAAAGAGACCATGTTCCTATGGTTTTCAAGCATGACTTACGAATGCAGCACTTTTTGGTCTGAATCCAACGGAGACCATTCCTCCTCAGAGAAATACACAGCCACCTCCTCAAAGGACACAAGACTCTCCTGAACACGGAAAAAAGAACACAACAGGAGGATTCGCAAGATCTGTTCATCTTTATCATTGATTTACCTAAAAGGACAGAAGGGGAACTCATCAAATATGCAGACAAGAACTAATAGACAGGAATAACAGCACTCCAGAAGATAAGCTTGAGAAAGACTACAGACCAGAGCAACAAAATGATTAGGTGACGGGATGCCAAAACATATCAAGAATGGTTACTGGAATTGGGTATGTCTAGTTTAATGAAAAGAAGGACTAGGAATGACATGATAACAGTGTTGCAAAATTTAACAGGCTGCCACAAAGAAGAGGAGGCAAATCTACTCTCCAAAGCTCCTGAAAGCAGAACAAGGAGCAACGGATGGAAACTAATCAATCCTTACCAACTCAGTTATTCTGTTCAATAGTTCCTAAATTCCCAAAGCAAAGATATGTACTGATAAATAGCTGTGCTTCACACAAGTCCTAATTTTAGGTGAGAAAATGGACAACTGTAAAAATTTGTTTGGCTGAAGAAATATTTGGGGCAGGTTTTATCAAGTTGTTCGATTCTGCAGAGTTTACAGTGCCCCTCAGTAAAGGAAAGTAATCCCATTTCTGGATCAACTGATCTATCACTCTATCATTTATTGATCTAGTAGTTTGAGCCATTGGCTGAATGGAAGAAAACAAAGAAGAGAAATTTTTCTGTGAAGGACATTTCTCAGCCTTTGCAAAGCAGGAATGTTTGCTCTCCTAATCCAGGAACAAATCAGAGGATCAAAAATTATTTTGTAGCCCAAAGAAATGCAATTACATGCTCTATCTGGCCATTCACTTTGGATTTTAGTAGTCTGCTTTATTTTTTTATATGATTTGCTAATTTTTGAACTACAGGTTATGAACAAGGCTTTTTAAAAATGGTAATGTGGCAATGTGAGTATTTAGTTATTGTTCATTAGCCTTGCACAACTCCAAATAGAAGAATTACAAAAAGAAAGGTCTCTAGCAGTTACTGCCACTGTGATATGTTTATTTCTATTTCTTGAAGGACTTCTGAAAAATACTTCTTGTAAACTCATAGTTGAAGGAATACCTAGCAGAACAAGATAACCAGAGGAAGCTATGCTGGCCGACAGTCACTTGAACCTGCTGTTCTGCTCTTCATGTCGGGAAGGAACACAAAAATAATCCAGTCCAAATAAGGTGGGAAAATAGGAGGAGAGAGCACTCTGCACACCCACTTTATTTCCTGAAGGAAAGGAGAATGCAAATCTAATAATTTTTCCCTTTCTTACTTGATTTGGAGTTTCAACCACTGTTTGGGCTCCATCATAAAAAACAGAAAACTTCATTCCTTGTTTCTCTGTAACGAAAAAATAATTTCAAAATGCATAGTTAACAAAATAAGAGGGGGCATTCTACAGAAGAGAATAAGGTAAGACAGATGTGATCTCTCTGGGTAATTAGTGGAGCTTGGATTACCTCCTGAAGTGTTCTGACTTGAGTCTTCCCAAGGGATCCTCCTGAAAAATAGCTCCTGAGGGGAAGTTGATGGGTTCTTCTTTCCCTCATGATCTCTGATCTCCACAGTGCAGCACTTCAAATAGGACGAAGGGAAAAAGAAGAATTAATGTACATCACACGAAATTAAGTGGATTCTTATATTCAGAACACAACCTCAAAACCCCCAATATCTATCAGTGAGGTTGAGTGAGAAAACAATGCAACAATGTCCTACAAGAATTGGTGAACCATAGCCACCTATTATGAATGTCTGAGAAGTTTGGGAAGGAGGGGAGAAGTATTCAAACACATTCTCTCTTCCCTTTTGAGCTCCCTAAAGTCTCCCACCTGCAACTCCACCTGCTCCTTCTGCTCTTCCGCCTGGCTCAGGAGGAAGCCTTCCGCCAGGGCCACCACCTGGGAGCTGGTCTCTGCTCCACACTCCCGCACCCAGCTTTCCATCTTTGGAGGCAGAAGGAGCAGGAGCTGCTCCAGAACAACCAGGTCCAGCATCTGGGCTTTGGGGAGCTTTTCTGGTCTCAGCCATCGCCTGCAAAAGTCGTGGAGTCGGCTGCAAAATTTTCGGGGACCCTCAGCCTCCCGGTAGTGGATGAAGTTCCAGGGCTGAACTTGTGAAGGGAGGATGGTTTCTTCCTCCAGGATCTCCTGCCCGGTTCTGGACCAGAGCTTCCCATCCTTCCCAGGTTGAAGAACTGAAGGGCCTTTTCTGCTTGTTCCCTCCTTGGCCAAAG
>JANHFJ010406994.1:0-10259 GCA_032468195.1 Cerberus rynchops
TTCTCTCCTCCTCACGCCTTGCACCGTCTCTTGCTGTCCCAACCTCCGATTTCCACCACTGTTCCTGGACAATGTCTCACCATCATTCACTGTCTCTCACCTCTGCTCTGCGCCTCTCTGTTCCTGTCCTTACACTCACTGCCTCTGTCATCCTTTGCCTGTCATCTGCTAACTCCGTAACTCACTGTCATCTGCCTCACTGCTTTTTCCGCTGTTTTCCTCACCTCTCACCTCACTTTTCTCACCTCCTGCTGTCCCTCACTGCTTTCACCGTCCTTTCAGTCTCCGTCTCCTCTATTTCCAATTCTGCTGCCTTTTTTCTGCCATCTACCTCCCTCTGTGCCTCCTTGCTTCCACTCACAATCCTGGAATCCTCTCCCAATTCTGCACTTCCTCTCAACTTTCTCCGATCTTCTTCAATGTTTCTCACTCCTTGCTCCATGCCCCCTCCTCTCTCTGCTCTCTGCTTCCACTCTTTCCTTTCAATTCAATTGTCACTTTTGTTTCTAGAAAGTCCAATTGTTGGCTCCTTTAGACTGGCCCGTTTCTCTTTCCCAATGCTCTCCCCCCAGCTCTTTCTCCTCTTCAGTAATCTGCTGCCAGCCTCATTGTCTTTCCTTTTGCAATACTCTGGTTTTGTAGTTTTAAAGTCTTCAAACTCTGCTCAGTCTCTTCTTTGCCACTTTTTTCCAATTAGGAGCTCCCTTTTCACACCGACAGAAAAAAACAAAATAAAAAAACCCTCTTCAACCTCGGACTCTTCTCCGTTGAAAAGCTGGGATAACTTCAGTCAACTATATGTCATGGCTGGTTTATTATATTTTCTGCTTCCACATGGGTAGCTAGTCATGGCCTCGGGTCTGCCATCTTAGAATGACAGGCACATTCAGATCAGGTTACAGGGGTGTCCCTCATTATAATGGGCAATTGCCTTTCACCTCATTATCCCCTGGACTTCTCCTCTTTTTTGAGTGGTCCTCTAGACCTACTGAGCCTCGAAAGAACCCTGATTTGAAAGAATCAGAGACAAAAAGATTGGAGCCCCTTTCTTCTTGCTCTGCACTGCCCCAATGTCACCACCGGAAGTCCAGGCAGAGATAGTTTAGATAGGGTAGGAGAATAAGTTAGGAGTGAGGTAGTTCATGGGAGTTCTGTTAGTCCTGGTTGTTATGGTTTATGGTTTAGTATTGCCTGTGGAAAGAAGCTTCTCTTTAGTCTCTGTGTTGGCTTTCAGGGAGTGGAAGCACTTTCCTGTCTGCATCATAGAGAACAGTCCGTTGTTGGGATGGCTGCGGTCTTTCACTATCTTGCTGGCTGTGGTCCGGCATCATTTGTTGTAGATGGAGTGCAATTCAGAGAGTTTGGTGCAGATGATGTGCTCTGCTATGCGCACCACCTTCTATAGGTCTTGCCTGTCCTGCATGGTGCTGTTTTCGAACCAGATAGTGATGTTGCCCATCAGGATGCTTACTATCGTTCAGGAATAGAAGTTTCTGAGCATGCTGGGGGGCAGTCTGAAGTCTCTCAGATGTCTGAGATGGTATAGACATTGCCTGGGTCCATGACAGGTTCTGTGAGATGTGGACACCTAGGTATTTGAAGCAGTTCATTCTCTCCACTGGGCTCTTGTTGATGACAGGGGTCTGGTATGTCTTTTTCTGCTTTGTGCTAAAGTCCACTATCAGCTCCTTTGTCTTGCTGACATTAAGAAGGAGGCTCTTTTTCTCGCACCAGTTCTTCAGGTTTCTGATCTCATCTAGGTAGGCCATCTCATTGTTATCACAGATCAGGCCTACCACAATGGTGTTATCATATTGATGGTGGTGAAGTCTGTAGTGGCCGTGCAGTCATACGTGTATAAGGAGTATAGCAGGGGGCTCAGAATGCAGCCCTGGGGGTCTCCAGTGTTGAGGGTGATTGGGGTTGAGACATGCCCATCCATCCTTATGGCCTGTGGTCTCCCAGTTAGAAAGTTGGAGATCCACTGACATAGGGGTGGGCTGAGACCCAGGTGCTTCAGCTTGCCAGTGAGTGTGGAGGACATTATGGTATTGAACACTGAACTGTAGTCTACAAAGAGCATTTTAACATAGTTCTCTTCCCTGGTATCCAACTGAGTAAGTGATGTGTGGAGGAGGTGAGAAATGGTGTCATTGTTTGAGAGATTATGGTGGTAGGCAAACTGTAGGGGGTCCAATGTGTCTGGTAGTGAAGAAGTGATGAGGTCTCTGACAAGTTACTTGAAGTATTTCATCACTATGGGGATTAGGGCAATGGGGCAATAGTCATTGAGCGTGGTAGGATGTGGTTTCTTGGGGACGGGGACAATGGTGGACTCTTTGAAGCATGTGGTTATTGTTGATTTGAGTAAGGAGAGGTTGAATATCTCTCTGATCACCAGTGCTAGTTGGTCTGCATAAGATCTGAGGGTACGGCCTGGGATGCTGTCTGGTCCTGCTGCTTTCCTGGTATTCACTCTCCTGAAGTCTCTCCTCACTTTGTGCTCAGAGATGGTGGGTGCTTTTTCATTGGTGGTCTCCTCTTCTTGACTGCAGCCCTTGGTGTCTCTAGCATCAGCATTGCTAGCACCATTGGCTCCATTTGCTGCAGTCTTGAAGTGGGCATAGAAGGTATTGAGTTAGTCTGCCAGGGACATGTCTGTGGTCATTTTGCTGGATTTTGGAGGTTTGTAGTCTGTTATTGTTCTCAGACATTGCCGCAGACTCCTAGAATCACCCTGTTGGAGTTGTGACTCTAATTTCCTCCTATAGCACTGCTTGGACTCCTTTATTGCTTTCCACACTTTGTATGCTGCAGTCTTGTATGGGCAGGTGATGTGCTGGTGAAAATTTGGTACTGTATGTTTCAGGTTGGCACTGTTGAAGTCACCTGCAACAACAAGCACTACATCCCAATGTTGTGACTGGTGTTGTGTAAGGGCCTCATGGAGTTCATTTAGGGCAATGTTCATATCTGCCTGAGGAGGGATGTATACGGCACTGACTATGATCGATGTGAACTCCCGAGATAGGTAGAAGGGGTGGCATTTGATGCTCAGGAGTTCCAGGTTGGGTGTGCAGGAACGTGTGAGGGGAACAGTGCTTGAACTGCTGCACCAGTTGTTGTTCACCATTAGGCACATGCCACCTCCTCTTGTTTTACCTGATTCTGATGTTCTGTCCATGCGATGGACCAAGAAGAACTTGGCCAGCTGGATAGCATGGTCTGGCACCGATGGGTTTAGCCACATCTTGGTGAAACATAGGAGGTTGCAGTCTTGAATGTCTCTCCAGAATTTTACCCTGGCCATGAGGTTGTCGAGTTTGTTCTCTATCGACTGGACATTGGCAAGCAGGATGCTTGGCAGAGGCATGCAGTGTGTGCAAGCTCTCAGTCAGTTCCTGATACTGGCTTGTTTTTCCCGAGGCCGTTGGTTTGGCCGTTGACTTGGCCATCTCCCAGGTTTGTGCTGTTGTTGTTCCAGTTTGCCTTGGTGGTCTTCTGAGGTCGGGGGTGGTCCCTGGTGGATGGATGTTGCCCTGGTGCTTGCCTCGGGTGGTCCCTGGTGGTGAAGAGTTAGAGAAGAGGTACTTTTACTGAGTTTGAAGTGAATGCAGAGTAAGCAAAGCAAGCTCTGGGCAAAAACAGCACGAAAAGTACATATTGAAAGATTCCCCAAAACTCTAACCCCAGGATCCCAAGATGGTTGTCTAATCCGCATCCATTGTGTCATGTGGAATACATCTTCTGGTGTTATTGTACATTTGCAGTCCTGGGACGGTTGACCTTGATCAGGCGTAAACATCTCCACTTGGCAAGGCATGCTTCCCTGTTGGTTCTCATGGGCTTCCACCCACCAGCTCGCTTCCCAACCCGCAATACCAAGCTCCCTCCTCCCCATTACTATGGCAGCCAATAGCAAGCAAGCTTCAGAGGCTGACAGAGTGAGGCTAAGCAACCCTCAACATGCATGACATCGGGTTGGCCATGCCCACCCAATCACATGACCATCAAATCACACATACCCAGCTAGTCATTAGGGCAGAGAACTGGTTGTTAAATTATTTGAATCCTACCATTCTTTGGACCTCTGGTGATTCCCTTTTGATGATTGATGCTAGACATTATTGTATAATTTTAAGCAGAACCTTCCTGATTTGATAAATGAGAGCAATTGCTGTGTGATAATTGGAGCAATCAAAGGAAGAGTCACCCATTTTTATTTTGGCAGTAGAATGAAAACTAGGCATTTCCTGTGGCCACAGGTTGGTTTCCCAGATTTTCTGGCACAGGTCTTAATGACTCTGAGTAGCACAGGTCTCAGTAATTCTGCAGAGATAGTGTCAACACCTGGAGTCTTGTTTGGAAGTTGGTTCATCATCCATATGATCTCTTCCTAAAGGATGGCTGGTTCTATTTCTACTTGTCTTTCCTCCTCATCCTGAGGCTGGGCCCCTTTGCCACCTGCATACAGCTGTTCTGTATATTCTCACCATCTGTTCTTGATGCCTTATTGGTCAGACAGTTCTTTCTCTTACTTGTTTTTAATGATGCCTTTATGAACAATAAATGACCCTCTGATCTTTTTGACTTGCATAAAAGCATTCTTGATGAGACCCTTCATGTAGTCTGCTTCAAGCTGTTTACATCTCTCATCCCGGTAAACTTCATTGTTCTTCCTTACTGCCCTCTGGAAAGCTGCATTCAGTCCTCTTGCTTCTTCCCATTAGCCTGCTGCTTTCTCTGCTTTTCTTTGCTCAGCTATTTTGCTGGTTTCATCTGAGAGCCACCTGCACTTTCTCTCTGGCTTCTTGCATGACATATATTCTTCTGCAGTTCCAGTAATGGTCAATTGAAATTCCTGGCACAATTCATCAGGAATATTCTCAGCAGTATCCAATAGTTCAAGCCTATTTCTCATCTCAAAGTTTCTTTGAGTAGCATAATGAGGTCTTGAATTTTCCCCAGGTAAACCCTCACATGGATATCCATGCCCACCCTCCCACCATAAAAAATGGGCCAATTACCAAAGAGTATCTAAAGATGCTTTAGCATCTGAAATATATTTTGTCTTACATGACACAGTTCTCAGATAATCTCAGATTATGCCCTTATGTTACAAAATTATGTTTTTTAAAAGAATTATGTTACAAAAGCAGGCATTCTCTGGCATGGTCTTACTATGAGTTTAATTAGAGCTTGCATTGGAAGTCAAATGGACTGTACTTACTGCCAGACAAAATGTATAGAAAAGACAGTCAAGAAGCATTTTATTATATGTTATTTATTTACAACTGCACATCAGTAAAGAGTTAATCAGGAAATATAATTCATCAGGTGGTTTCCAGTAACATGTTTTCGTGGCAGGATAGCTGAACACTGGAGCCTGGAAAATCTCCAAAGACAACCAATTGCACCATATCTACTCTGTTTACTCAGACTTGCTGAAAAGTATGTTTAGGTGTGGAAAGTGTTCTGTGATCTCTACATGTATGTGTAACTGCAAAGGCAGGTGAGGAAGTGGAAAGGGGGAGGTATTGGACCCCAAGGAGATATCACCATTCTCACCATAATCATCATTAGAATTGGAAGGGTCCTTGGAGATTTTAGTCCAACAGCCTGCTCAAGCAGGAGACCCTATTCCATTTCAGACAAATGGATGTCCAGTTACTTCTTAAAAGCCTCGAGTGATGGAGCACTCACAACCTTTGAAGGCAATCCATTCCATTGGTGGATTGTTCTCACTGTCAGGAAATTTCTTCTTAGTTCTAGGTTGCTTTTCTCCTGGATTAGTTTCCATCGATTGCTTCATGTCTTGCTTTCAGGTACTTTGGAAAATAATTTAACCCCATCTTCTTTGTTGCAGCCATTGGAACACTGCTATCATGTCACCCCTAGTCCTTCTTTTCACTAGACTAGACATACACAATTCCTGCAACTGTTCTTTATGTGGTTTAGCTACCGTTCTTCATATTCTTCATCATTTGAATGGCTTTTTTCTGCACCCTTTCCAGAGTCTCTACATTTTTTTTATATCACGATGACCAAAACTGGATGCAGTATTCTAAGTGTGACCTTACCAAGGCCTTATAAAATGGTACTAACACATCACGTGATTTTAATTCTATTCCTCTGTTAATGCAGCCTAGGATTGCATTGGCTTTTTTTGGCTGCTGCAGCACTTTGTTGGCTCATATTTAAGTGATTGTTTGCTAGAACTCTGAGATCCCTCTTGCAGTTACATATTCCTATTCAGCCAGGTTTCATTTAATCTGTGCTTGTACATTTGGTTTTTCCTACCTAAGTGGAAAACCTTATTTTTCCCTACATTGAATTTCATTTTGTGTTCAAGTCTGTCAAGATCCATCTGAATCTTGAGCCTATCTTCTGTCTATTTCCTGAAGGATAAAACTTCATGGTAGTCAAATGATGCTATCTGAAAGCATTACTTCTACAGCCTAGGACAGTGATGGCAAACCTTTTAGAGACCGAGTGCCCAAACTGCAAGTCTCACATACACACGTGCATGCATGCATGCATGTGGAGCAGAGAGCCAAAGACCAGCTAGCCAGTGGGGAAGTGGGCCATCACAACACCAGCAGCTCTGCAGGAGGCGAGATCTTTTTCTTTTGTGAGAAGTTGCAATTGATTGATTTTTTAGTCCCACAGACTTTTGTTTCCCTGCAAACGATGGTGAGAAATGCAACAGAGAAATGCGGTGAAGCAGAGTTGGGGCGATGGCGTGCATGCCCACAGAGAAGGCTCTGAGTGCCACTTCTGGCACACGTGTCATAGGTTCACCGCCACTGGCCTAAGAAAAAGAGTAAAGTGCTCTCTCTAAATGCAGGGGCTCTAGTCCAGATTGGGCTCTCCTGAAGTGGGGCTCTCCTGAATAATCTATTTAAAAGGTTTTTTTTTTAAGTGAATGGAGGAAAAGACTGAAAAAACTGAGAAACCTTGAAAATCAAACATTTATTTGGATGCAAAGTATATTCTGTTGAGTTCTGCTGAGTAGTCTGGGCTGTCTGCAGCTCCCTTTGTTATGTTGAAGAAAAAGGGACATAGCACAGTACAATAACTCAGCATTGAGATAACTTTCTCTATATGGACTGTGCTGGTTGTCTTCAATATTGATAGTATAGTTCTTTTTACCATTAACAGCGCATACTTACAAAGACATAACTGCAAAATAAATTAGGTACAGCATGTGCCCCCTCAATAAATCAGGTGCAGATATGTTTGCAATAGTGTTTTTCTCTCTCTGCATATTTAGAAGGATTTTAAGTTATTAAGTCTTTATTAATTAAATAATCATGAATCATGAATGAATTGAATATGACTAGATAGACAGACAGACAGACAGACAGATAGACAGACAGACAGACAGACAGACAGACAGATAGACAGATAAAATATTTAATGATCCTGTGAAAACTGAGTAATCATTTATACAAAGCTATTTACAACTATCACCAGGAAGATTTTAAACTTTTACTTTCTGGATGGATGGTAAACATGTATTGCTTTGATGGTAACTTTTATTGTCTTGAGCTGCAATTATCACTCTATGTTGTTTTGTGGATTACAGATTGCCAGAGACTACAATATTTCTACATTATTTTTACTACGCTATTTCTACACCCCAAATGATAGACTGAGAGGCAGCCCAATGACCCATCTGGCAGCTTAGCAGACGCAGTGTGGTACAAACAGAGGCCAGCTGAACAGTGGTGAAATGGACCAGGTGGCAACAGATAAGCAGCTGTGAGCAACGTGGCAGACTAGCTGAGCAGCAGTTCTGCAGTGCTAAGTGGCAGAAGAGCAGAGCACTCAGAGCAGCAGCAGGCTAGCTGAGCAGTAGCTAAATGTAGCAGAGCACTCAGAGCAGCGCATCATACTTGAAAACCCCATCAGTGGCAGGGATTACAAAACACTTCTGGACAGAGAAGAAAGGGATAAACTTTCATTGTAACAGTATTGCTAAAAAAGCATTAAGAGTTGTTAATTTAATATTGTGCAAGTTTTTTTTCTGGAAACATTGTATTGTTAATTAGCGCTTATAAATCCTATGCCAGACCAATATTAGAATATTATTCAACTGTTTGTAATCCCCACCATACTGTATATCTGATATCAGTACAACCGAGCGGGTCCAGAAGTACTTCACGAGAAAAGTCTTGTATTCTTCTGTACGCAATAGAATTCCCTATGCTACTAGGCTTGAAATTCTCAGTTTGGACAATTTAGAATTATGCCGCTTGCGGTCAGATCTAGGTATTGCATGTAAAATTATATACAGTAAAGTTCTACTTGTAAATGATTTTTTCTGTTTCAATCACAACAACATGCATGCTAACAACCACTTTAAACTCAATGTAAATCATTCCAAACTCAACTATAAGAAATATAACTTCAAATCAAATCAAAACAAATTTTATTTGTCACATACACAGTCATACATGGTACAAGTGAAATGTGTGTTAGGAATGTAAAAACTAACAATTGTTGGGTTGACAATATATAAACCAGGATTGTTACTTTAACTTTAAATAGTACTGTAACTTTAAGAAAATGTGATTGGCTGCTGCTTCCTCAAGCAGCCATAAGATGGAGCCAGAATCACTGGTAGATATTGGTTATTTGGTTATTGGTTGTTGGTTACTGCTATTGTTGCAAAGGAATTAGAAGAGTGAGAATTTACTGTGAGTTGCTACTGTTTGCAATCTCTGTGTACCGAACTGTATATTTGTTACTGGACTTTGATTATTGGACTATCCCTGAACTGAACTGTTTGGCTGACTGACTTGACTGTGTATGAATTCAGATTGATTGCCAGAGGGTTAACATCATTGCCTCTTCCCTCTTTGGAAGAGCTTTATAGCTCCCGCTGCCTTAAGAAAGTTCAAAATATCCTTAAAGATCCATCTCATCCTGGGTACCCCTTTTTTTTAATTACTATCTGGCAGACAGTTCAGGATAATAAAACCAAGGACAACTGGCTGAAAAACAGCTTCTATCCCAGAGCAATAACTATACTGAATTTATTCAATTATTTATTCTTTCTCTTAACTCCCTACCTCCTTATATGATTGGTTATCTAATGGTTTTTATTTGGAATGAGATTCTAAAGGTCTTAAAGATTGTCCCTCCTCCCTCCCAATTTTAATTTAAAGCCCTTCTGAAAAGATGAACCAATTATTTCCCAAATATATTCTCTCCAGTTCTTGTGAGTGCAGTTCATCTCTTGCCTGGAGCACTTCTTGTAGGTAATGCAGATCATGGTCTAGGAAGCTGAAGCTCTGTTGGCAACACCAGTTTTTAAGCCAGTTCTTTTCTAAAATCCTCTGCTCTCTCATTGGATGTCAGCTTTTTGTTGGAAGTATAGATGAAAACACTACTTGTGCTCCTAATTCTTTATCTTACTTCCCTAGCTGTTTGTAATCGCTTGTTATTGTTTTAAGATTCATTGTTGTGTCATTCATCCCACATGTAGGAGAAGTTTTATTCTTTAGGTTTTGCTCCTTATTGTGTTTAATTATGGTGTAGTCTTCCTGCTTAACTTGGGGTTTCTCATTTTGTTCATTAAGTTTCAGAAAAGCTAGAGTTGCCCCTAGATTTTTTACTTTTTCTTCTAGTAATTCATAAAGTTTACATTTGATACATACGTAGTTGGCATAAGCTCAAACATATGATCTATTTTGCAAATCATTATAATGTCAGTCTCTTTTTCCATGACTTTTTTTACTTCATTAATAAATTAAAAATGTCTAAAAATTAAATTTTAAAATTCAGAGATTTTAAAAATGTAAATATTTACAAAAAGTTCTTGGCCTTTTATGAAGTGATATACACTTCTTTTTTTTCTGGAAATCTCTAGCTGTTTTCTAGAAGATGCTTTGTCCTTAAACCTCTACTCTCTGTCTTATTTTTTTATTTATTTATTAGAATTTGTCAAACCATAACAATACAATATCAATACAAAACAATCAAACTGAGTAAAAACAGAAACAAGAAAAGTTAGAAAATACAATGAGAGGGATGATAGACACATTTGTGCACTTATGCACACCCTCTCTATTATCCACTTAGGTATAGTGTAAGGTCGTCGCCAGGGGGGCTTTCTATCAGGTCCGTCGGATCGCCCAGTTGTGCCCCTTTCTAGATTGGGGCGCTCTTCGCACGGTCACTTCTGCCCTTGTAACCTCCCGTCTGGACTATGCCAATGCTCTCTACATGGGGCTCCCCTTGAAGAGCATCCG
>JANHFJ010407185.1:0-10220 GCA_032468195.1 Cerberus rynchops
CCAATCACCTCCGGTAAGCAAAAATCACCTCCAGCTCCCTCTGGGAAGCAAAAATTAAGTAGTTTAGAAGCCATGCAACAGTGCGGCTGGCGCACGTGCGCGCACACCAAACCGGTAGCAAAACTGGTTGGATTCCACCCCTGCCCAAAAGATGCTTTCTCAAAAGGTTCCACACCCATTTGCAGTATTCAGGTGATGCTGAAGATGCAGCTAAACCTCCAAGTGGTCTCAGAATGAGTGCTTTCATGTCATTCCTAGTCCTTCTTTTCTCTAGACGAGACACAGCATTACTGGTTTGTCCACTCGGAAAGTGGTGTAAAAGAAGCTCCTTTCTTCTTCTGCGTGGATAATGATAGTGTATTCAGGAGAAGGCATTGTAAAGGCTGCTTTTCTTCACAGAGAGTGAAGTATGGGGTGATGATTCTATCCTTCACCTGCATGGAAAGCTCAGGCCAGCTAAATCCCTGCTGTTTTAGGAGGCATTCCAGCCAGATCATCTGCAAAGGTGGAAGCTCTCTTATTAACGGTTCCATCATTTCTCACAGAGGAAGAGGCATGGGATAGTCACAGCATAGTCATGCTTGCAGATAAAGTTTCATTACATGGGATTTTTGGTCAATTTGCACAGGAAGAAATTATTAGGGAAAATTGAATATAAAATGTGTCTGCTAGGGAGAGAGGCCAGCAAACACCTGGAATGCATATTCAACTTGTTTCTTTATTTATATAGTCGGTATGACTTCCCATCTTACAAAACTTATTCTGGGCAGCGTACAGAGATGAAAACAAAAACTGCAAGGTAAACCTCATGGTGCCAGACGTTCAAACAGTAAATCCTAAACACAAAAAAGAAAACACAACAACAGCAGATCTCATCTAACCTTTTGACCCAGATACCTGGAGACACAGTCTGATCCTCACAATCTTGTGAAAGACTAATTGGGTATGCACATGTAGGGAAAGTTATATATAAGTGGATTTTCTCACAGTTAAAAAATAGTTCAGGGAATGATGAAACAAATGAAAAACTGAATACATTTAATATTGCTATTGGCTAAATATAGATACATGAATACTGCCATTAAATTTTATACCAGAAATGCCATCATTAAATTTTATACCAGGAAGACATGTCCAAATGTAGCTCCCCTCAGCTTTGAATGTTTTTCCTTAAAAAAAAAAAAAACTAAGGATAAGGATGGACTTTCTCTCTGTTGAGAGAAGTTAATATTATGGCAGTAAATAAAGCACTGCTATAATTACTGTTCTATCCTCACCACACATTAGTATGTGTGCAGCTCAACATGCAGCTAAACCCATCTATCCTCCAATAAAACACACCATGTGTGTAGATCTGAATGCTTTATTGAAAGAATAGGATATGGTGAAACTGGGGAAAACAGGGATACATAGAATCAGAACCAAATTCACTGCCCCGAGTCCCTCTAGGGGGGATTCAGAACCAAATTCACCGCCCCGAGTCCCTCTGGGAGAGGGGCGGTCTGTAAATCCAATAAATAAATAAATACAATAAATAAATGCAAGATGGACAATATTGAGTTATTGCTGAACATAATAATTAATAAATACAATCAATTTAAATGTCGCCAGTGATGTCCTGTCTGTGGGATATGGGTTTGTCCTTGGATGACCATGTGTCACAGATTAAGATGGATTCTTCTTTGTGCTTCTACCTTCTCCAAATGCTAAAGGAAATGGAGTCTGGCTTCCCAGGGTGCACTTGTTTTGAGAGTACAGGTTGATTGGTAAAGAGGTGGGATCAGCTTCAAACAATATACTGGTATTTGTCTCTCTAGCTATTAGATGGGTCTAGAGAGCAACAACAGTATATAAAAGTTATATGCTGGGTCTGGTTGTTCTTCCCTCACTATACATTAGTCTGTATGCAGCTCAACATGCAGCTAAACCCACCTATACTCCAATAAAACAGATCACGTTCATAGATCTGAATGCTTTATTGAAAGAACAGGATATGGTGAAACTGAGAAAAATAAGGATACATACAATAAGAACAAAATACAATATAGACAGTATTGAGTTACTGCTGAACATAACAATTAATAAATACAAGCAATTTAAATGTCACTAGGGATGTCCTGTCTGTGGGATATGGATTTCTCCGTGGATGACGATGTGATTAAGATGGATTCTTCTTTGTGCTTCTGCCTTTTCCAAATGCTAAAGGAAAATGGAGTCTGGCTTCCCAGCACTTTGTTTGAGAGTGCAGGCTGGGTAAGTCAGTTGGGTCAGCTTCAAACAATATACTTGGTATTTGCCTCTCTGGCCATCAGATGGGGCTAGAGATCAACAACAGTATATAAAAGTTATATGCTGGGGCATGACAATTACTACTTGTGGCTCAAGAGCATATAGCCATGATAAATAGGTCATTCTGTATACCTCTTGCATTGTTTCATATGTATTTCATATATTGGCTAATATTTCCAACTACTCAAAAAAGAAAAGGAGGGGCCATGCTGGGAAGGAGAATGTCAGTCAAAAAAGTCAAGTTGGCAGCCACTATCATATGTTTATATGGCACAGAGCTTAGAATGCAGTATGTAAGCTACTTCTGCTGACTGCAGTTTGGTAGTTCGATTCCCACTGGCTGTAGATTGACTCAGCCATCAGTCCTTCCAAAGTCAATAAAGAGAGGACCCAGCTTGTTTTGTGTGTGTGTGTGTGTGTGTGTGCGCGCGCGTGTGCGTGCGCACGCGTGTGGGATATGCTGACTCTGTAAACTGCTTAGAGAGGACTGTAAAGCACTGTGAAGTGGTATATAAGTCTAATGCTATTAAGCTGAAAGTTACAATAGGAGTGTATAAGATCGGTCAAAGAAAGAATGCTTTATGCTGCCTGACAATATCCATAATGAAAATGTATTGAAGCTGTTAAGTTAAATTATGGATTTTATTGAAATGTATTAAATATATTAAATTGTAGACTTTACTACAAAATATGCAGTCAGATGCAGCAAGGAACACCTCACTATGTGTTTTATAATTTGCCCACAATTGTGGGAAAAAGTGAGGTTATAATTTGCCGTCTCTGCTAATTTATGCAATATAGTATTAAAGATATTTTAAAATCATATAATACACATGCACACGCACACACACAAATGATTTCCATAATTACAATGAGTCACAATGCTAGTTCTTTTTCTCCTCTCAAACTCACTCTGAAGTCATTTGCCATGTAGGATTATTGATGGTCTCATATTCTAATTAAAAAGTTTAATTCTATCTTACTTTCTGCGATGGTTTACAAATTATGTTTAAATAAAAACAAAAACAAATAGTCATTAAGCTATTAAGATACAATAAAATACAGCAATAATTAAAATAAAAATAAAAATCAGAAATAAAAATACTGCTATGTTTGTTCTTGTTATTTCTCTCTGTGTGTGGGTCTATGTTTACCTGGAAATACAACTTCCATAATATAAATGCAAATGAAAACTATAAAACACAATGAGCACAATAAAAAAAATGCAACCACAAATACTTTTTGTTTTTGTTTTCAGAAAAGAGTGAACAACATGAAAAAACTACTGGTGCTTAAAAGACATCCAACAATTTAAAAGCTTGGGAAAATGAAAATGTTTCTACTTGGTACCTGAAGTAATATGCCATGAAAATATATCTTCCATATATATTTTTTCTTTTTCTTTTTCCTATTCTACTTCTGTTGGAGAGGAAAGAAATTGCTTTCAAGAAATAATTTAAAGGCAAAGGACTTTAAATGAAAATTTTAAGGGGCAAGGGGGCACTTTCTGCTTTTGTAGTTATGAGGATAACATGATCTCTGCAGTATAAGGTATCATGTGCTAAATCTTTTCTCAGGAAATTTTCATAGCAAGAAAATAGGTGGTCAGAGAGGCTTCAGACCAATAGAATGGTCTGTAATGGAAGGAAGAAAGAGAGATCACTATCTTCGGGCCTCCCCATAAGGTTCATTCCAATTCAGCTTTAAGGAAAATTCAGTAGAAATTCTGGAGCATCCTGAGTGTGAGGCAGGAAGAAACTGTTAAAGAAAAGATAGCTCCAACCCCCTCCTTTTTTTTTTTCAAAACTGAATCAGACTTCAGTGCAAAACAAGAAGCAGCAAAACATCTCTGCTTGTTTGCAGCCTTAGCTCCGATGGTAGGACACCAAGAGGAAAAGTTTATTAATTCTGGGAAGACTGATGTGACAAGAGAAACTGGCTAATGTATCCCTCTTATTTATTTCATTAGGTATTTATATCTCATGTTTGTTAACCATCCCATCAACTAACACTGGGCAGCATAGAATGAAATTAAGACTCAGACAAAAAGAGAGTAAGTAAATAAAGTGTGCGAAAAAATACACTGATAAGTCCCCATAACCAATCAACTGGGAATTAAAAGCATGGGGGGAATGGTATACTAAAATAATTATTTTCATGGACATAAAAAGGAAGGCAGTATTCAACTCTCTGGATGAAGCACATTCACACTACTGAGGCCACCATTGAGAAGATCTTCCAGTTCCTCCACATCCTATGGACTACTCAAGGAATTGGGACTTGTAACTATTTGTCTGACCAGATTTGCCCTAATAGGGGGAATCAATTCAACATAGAAAGTAGATAGAACATAGAACAATAGGGTTGGAAGAGACCTTGAAGGTGGTATAGTCCAAATCACTACCCATGGCAGGACATCTTATACCATTCCAGACTTTCTTTGGATATAATGGGATCATAGAAAGAATAACAGAAAAACAAAGTAGAATAATTGAGTTGGAAGGGGCCCTGGAGGTATCTGAGATGTTAACTATTCATGTTAACTATTTAGAAGGGGAAAAACTCCTCTTCTAAATCATTTATGGAGATATTGAAGAGTACTGGGTCTGAAACAAAACCTCGGGGTACTCCATTGCTTGCTTCCCTCCATGTAGATGTAGTTCCATTTAGGACTATACCTTGAACGTGGTTTGTCAGTCAGTTATGAATCTATCTGGTGCTGATGCTGTTTACCCCACAGCTTATACTCAGGGTAAATAAGGCAGTTATTTTGAGTCTCTTTTTTCATGTTTTCTTCTCTCCTTGAAGTAAAATACTTTTTTGTAACACACTTGCTTTCTCCTCCATGTTCCTAAGTCTCATAGACATTCCATTACAGGAAGGCCAAAAGTGCTGCTGGAGAAACATCTGGATGCTGCTCCAGAGAGAGGCCAACAAGACTGATAGGAAAGAGGAATTCTTTTGACACATCAGGCTATCTGGATATCTGGATGCAAAAGATGACAACCATCATAAGGACAATTTGGCACAGTGGCATAATGTTTAGTCAGAGCAGTCCTACAAAGGTTTGAGAGGAACTTCCTAACATCCTAAGCATTGCCACTAGAATTATTTTCCTTTCAGAGAGAAAATTGATTGAAAGCTAACTTTCATTTTTTTAATTAAGAGAGAGAGAGAAAGAGAGAGAGAGAGAGAGAGAGAGAGAGAGAGAGAGATTAAGTTTCAGTTCCAATTTCAATGCCAAGATCCTAATAGTAAGCTGCATGATAGCCCCTTACACTATCCACTACTGGAAGTTCATAATAAATGGCCAAACAGGCCTACCAGCTGGTAATTTTGCCCCAGTAAAGACATATGTTGCAGTCATGAAGAATTCTAAGTGTTAGACATCGAAGCATTCTGGCTTTTCTCCAAAGTGGTCAGATATTAGACCACTGATATATTGTTCATTATAACCTGGACCATTTAGTGCATGATGTTGCTTTGAATATTAGCAATGCTCTGAACATTGCTAACATCTTTAGATGAGCAAATCAGTGATTTCTTGCTCCTAGGAGCTATTCATTATAAGTAGTGGGCTTTCCATTCCATGTAAGAAGCACCCTTCTTAAAATAAATGGTAGTTCCTAATGACTCAAAGAACTCTGGGGCAATTCAGCTGCCAGAGGAGGGAGCTGTTATATGTTTTATAGAGAGTTCTTAAAGAGTAAAGAGTTACAGCTAGTGATTTTTTTTTTCTTTTGATATATTACATATCTTGATTTCTGGTAGCCTGGAGAATGTAATTATTTTAATGCTTCAAGAGAAAAGCATCAAAAAGTTGTACGAACCACCTCCCTCTAAAAATGCAGGAAGGACAGTAATAATTAGCAGCTATAATGTATGGCAATAGAGCAAGTATGTCTGTAGGATATCAGATTGACTTATAAATGGGTGGCCACCTTAATGAAATTGAGTGTGTAATAATTTGAAACAGACCCCGAGACAGGAAGGAAGACATAACTAAAGGCTACTGGTCAATTGTGCCAAAGCTTAGTAGCTGAAGAATAAAGGATAGACACAAAGGAAGAAAAAGTTAATACCAGGAGGAGGTATTTAGCCCTCTGCAATACCACTCTAATCATATGAGGTCCTAAGTTTGAGAATTCGAGAAATATTGTAACAAATCAGGGCAGCTGACACACACACAAAGATTCTGGACAATTTTGCTCCTGAAGGACTACAAGGTTGCTCCATCACTAGGCATGTTATAAGTCTCACATGATAAGCTATGGACACATCTGCAGCAAATGTGTTGGTCTCATTTGTGCATTGTTAAAAATTAAAGATGACAGATGATTTTCCCCTTTCCTGGCAATTAAACTTATTAGGGGCCTGAATTTGGTTTGGATTCAGAGATTTTTAGTCTGTCGTGGTTCAAGGTCTAGGGCAGTTAGTATTGAGGGCTTGAATCAACCCCAGGGATGAAAGATGGGTAGCTTCTTTGGCTAAAGATATAAGTACTAAGTATTTTCAGTGCCAAGTGGCATAAATTATGGAGGAATAACTCCTGTGATGATGACAACAAACAAAGGCCTGCTTGAGTAGAATTAGCTGTGGTATAATTTGGAGTGAAGGTTGTATAATCCAAGTGATGTGTTGGGAAACAACTACTGTAATATATTTTCTGATATTAAATGTACAGCCAAAGAAATAAGGTATTACATGGGCAAAATGTGCTTAAGATATCACTCTGTGTGTTCAGAGCATGGAAGGAGACCAAGTCAGCAGTGAATTACAAGAAAGAAAAGTAACAGTAAAATGGATGAAAGACTCATGTAGGCAAAACAAACTGCAAGGTAAAACTGGCAAGACTTTAGTTTGCCTTCTAGAGTTAAAGCTACTTCTTGCAGTCTTACATTTTAAAACACCTGATTTAGGATATCTGCTATTCACCATGTTGAACATCAGGTTCCAAAGGTAACTTTAAAAAAAAAAGTTAGATAAATTTCTAGGTGAACAAAACAAAATATAAAAGTGGCCAGACAGATTGTTTGGGGCCAAATATTGTATTTTTTTTAACTGAGAGCCAGTTTGGTGTAGTTGTTAAAGTACCTCAGGAAACTGAGTTCTCATTTGGCCTCAAGTTCATAACTAGCTGGGGCCAGTCATTCTCTCTCAGCTCAAGGAAAGAGGCAACTGAAAACCACTTCTGAAAATTTTGTCAAGAAAATGGAAGGGTTTTGTCCAGACAGGTGCCACGAATCAAGACTGACTTTGAAGACACCAAAATAATACTACTGTTAGTACTACATTAATATGGATGTGGGGCTTGTGCGCTCTAAGGAAGATGAGAATTAAGCCAGAGGTTCAATCATACTGGACAAGTCTCATCAGAAGAGTCAGACAAAGAGTATCTTTCCAATAAAATATGGTGAGATATAAATTACAGAAAAACATACCAGCTCTGTCATCCCCGGGATCAACAAAGACTTTGCTAGTTGTGGGACTTCTCGGATATCTGACGAAAAATGGGCTCAAGAGTGTTGGCTGAGCAACTAGGGACAGCAGCTGTAGAACTATTGGAAAGAAAGGTGTTTACCAATCATAAATATACTGACATGCCAAATCCATTCTGAACATCTGGCTGACTATATGATTAACTAATAATAATAATCTTATAATCTGGATATAATTTGTATTTTGGTGTCAGAGTGTAAAAAGAGATGTTGACTATGTATGAAAAATACAATAGATACTAAAGCTATAGAAATCATGAAACTCCAAGTTTTAGACTTGCAAATAGGAAAAAAAATACAATATGTCTATACTTACAAACAAAATCACACATTTTTGATACAAAATAGATGGGTTCATATACAGTGTACATTTTCTAATTATATTTTTCCTTTCTACAGTATTTTATTAGAGGGGAGCATTGTCCTTAGTCAAATTCAGTCTGTGCTTAAATATACTATATATCAATATAAAGTTCTTTGCAACTACAGTCCAATATTCTTCATACTAAATGCATGCATTATATGGAATAGAATAAAGAAATACAATTGTATGAAAATATTTTTATATTGAAAAGTTATGGCCATGTTCTTTAGAAGGTTCATAGGAAAATTTTGCCCATGGAATTCATGGCAAGGAAATAAATTATATCCTAAAGGATTTTAGTTACTAGAAATTTGAGGCCCAATTCAAGTATATTTCTGCTTACTTAGAATAACTTCTCCATTGTCATGGGTGTTGTTGTTTTTTGTGTGTTTTTTTTTTGCCCCTGCTAAACTTTCAGACTTAGTTTATTAGTTTAACAGATGTTGTTGTATCTTTGTAATTATTTATGCTATGTATACATGATCTTTTATCAATTCAGAGAAAGTGGAAAGTGTGAGAAAGAAATTAAAAAAAAAATTCTCATGATTTTGTTTTGCATAAAATAGGGCAGTGAGAAACTCTGGCAGGCCTTGAATATTCTAGTATTATACTTATATTATACCTATAGCAGTATTCCTAATCTTGGCAAATTGAAAGTGAGTGGATTTCAACTCTCAAAATTCTCAGCAATGACTATGCTGACTATGGAATTCTGGGACCTGATGTCCATATAGCTGGAAATTGCCATGGTTGGAAAACTCTGTCCAATAGCAATAAAGCAGTACTGGAATTCTTGAGTTGTCTGTTTCTTGACCTGGTCTCTCCTTGATAGACTAATAGCAATTCTGAAAGCTTCATTACTCTCCCATCCGAAAAGGTGACAAACCTTGCCATTAGATTTTGAAGATGGTGATGAATCCTCAGGTCATTCTATTCCTTGCAAAAGAAATGGCAAGCTATTCTTACAGCACCAAAAGTAAATGGATATACAAATAATGAATCTCCACAATACCATTGGAAAAGGCTTGCTTCAGCCAGGAGCAATCAACAACTTGTAACCCAATATGTATTGCCCATGCCAAATGGGCTGTGGCCCTCAGTAAAAGCAATGATCCATCACTGGATAATTACCGGAACTTCATGCAAATATTAAGAGCTGCTTCTAATTATTTGACTAGGAGAATAAGAGCAAATTGGGAGAGTCATAAACTGAAGCAAAGTAATTGGAGTCTGGAATACATAGTTAGACATCAATTTAATAAATTAGTAGCCAAAATTCTCCAGGCAGAATAAAACACAAGAAATATAAAATTTGAGTAAAAGAAAAACAATGAAATACAAAATAAACACTATCTATATTAGGCAGCTATAAGATGATCATTCAGAAACTAAAACAATAGTAATAAAGTTGCAATTAATATAAAATACAAGTAAAAAATAAAAATAGCGAAGTCTGTGACAATAGCAAGGTTTTTACTTGTAACAAAAAAATGATGCTAGTTGCGGATGTCAAATGACCCTCTCTGTGGAGACTATTCCATAAATCAGATGTCACCAGAGAATTAGGTCCCCTCGTCCACTTCTGTGACAGAGAGATGGGGTAGAACGATCTAATTCTAATTGACCAGCTTGGGGAACAACTTTTTGATGAACTGAGAGATGTATTAATGAAAGAAGAAATATCAGAATATGGAAGAACTGCTCTAATGTTGTTTGTGCTAACTGAAGGATCATTGAGGAAGTTGAGGCACCGAGGAAATAATAAAGGGAAGATGTTATAGCCTTTATTTGTCCTCCGCTCCCTGGCCCTTCTATTCCAATTCTGGAGACTCCATGCAAATAGAAGCAATGAACTAATTCCTGTCCCTAGCAAAGAAATACAAAATAAGAGACCTTGGTTTATGTCCCTACAATGGAGTGCCAGGATATCTAGCCAAGACATGCTCCACTGAAGTACAGACCTCTGAATCAGTTGCATACATGTGGTAGTGGCGGATGCCTAGCAAGCAAGCCACTGAATCAGTCCAAAGCCTTGTCTTTGAAAACGTCATAGGCTCCCCCCCCCCAAA
>JANHFJ010407270.1:0-10203 GCA_032468195.1 Cerberus rynchops
GTGAGTGAAGATGAGACATGCCCACCCATCCTTACAACCTGTGGTCTTCCGGTTAGGAAATTGGAGATCCATCGGTTTAGAGATGGGCTGAGGCCTAGGTTTTATGACCACTTCTGCATATGAATTGTTTTTCTGGAGAAAAAATTGTTATTTAATCATAAACTAACTTTAAATCTTAATTCAGAATCATGGCACTGCTTAATGATACTTGGTACTCTTAACTAAGAACAAACCACAGGTACTGATTATGGTTAATTGCTTCTCAGTTATCACAATACAAACGTTTAATGCTATTTATGCTGCATTTTTCTAGATTTATCTATTTAACAGGGGAAGAATGAGAGAACATTTACACTGAAGGGCAAGATAAAATTTGTTTACATAAATACACAATTCCTTGATAATTTATTTTACTGTAGTACCAATTTAAGGCATGCCAAAAACATGCATGATCTAATCTCAGATTCAATTTATTTTAAAGTAAATACTAACTTTAAATAAAAATGCTCACAAAGGATAAATGAAAAACATCATCTAAAGTTAATAGTATCATATTGCAGTTTGCACATTATTGAATGCCAATGAAAGAAAGGTATAATTTAATTAAAACCAACCATCAGATTACTACAATTTAACAAAAGTTGAGCTGAATTTGAGAGTTGCTTAATACATTTCTTTTGGGCTATGGGCCAGACTAAATGCAGATCATAAAATACAGAAAGACAAAATGAAAAAAGTATTTAATAAGAAATCTATAAATGGATGTATCTGTGTATGTTCCACCATAACTCTGGAATGCCTCAACAAATTTCAACCAAACTTGGTACACAGATGATTTACACTCTGGAAACAAACACTGTAGTTGTAAGACACCCCAAGCACCCCTAGGTGTGTGTGTGTGTGTGTGTGTGTGTGTGTGTGTGTGTGTGTGTATGAGCTTGTGCTCATTGAGGCGGATCAAGGTGAACTTGATGGAATGCAGAGGTAGCCTCAGCGATTGACTGTGGTGGGTCACAGAGCAGAGCATGGCTTGGTCAGATCATGTGGTGTGGAAGCTGATGGTGGTGGTAGGAGACACATAAACCTGGAGGCCATCTTTCACAAGAGGTGAGTAAGCCTCTTGTCTTCCCTTACAGAAGGTTGGGTGTGAGGCATGTGAAATCCTACTGGTTTTGGTACCGCTGTGCATGCATGTGCGCCAAATGCACTGCAGCACGGCTTTTTAAACCACATTTACAGGCATCAGAGGTATCTGGGATCATTAGGAAAGCTCCATAGATGCGCCAAACAGCTGATTAAGGTAAGAAACAAACAAACAAAAAAACCCAAAGCTTGTATAAGGAAACGGAAGGGCAGAGGTGGGGCCAATTTCAAATCGCCACTACTGGTTCAGCGATGTGATGTGATCCAGCTGAATTTCACCCCTGGTGTGAGGTTAAAAAGAGGGAGAAGTGAGAGGAAAGAAAGGCGACTCATAGTTCACACTATAGGTATAATTCATTCCTTTTCCTATCTAATACAGAATTGGGATAAATAAATACCTGGCAACGCCAGGTTATCAGCTAGTAGCAAATATAAACCATAATTCAGAATCAAAGACAGTCTTAATGTTCTTAATTTTAAGGCTGTGCCTCTGTGCACCAATGTATGGTATCTAAAGATGCTTATTCAGTCGTTTCCAACTTCTTGTAACCCAAAGATCATTACTTCACCAAAATTATCAGGATATCTTTGGGTTCTCATATATTAATGCTTATATCTAGTCAACTTCCCTATTGTCAGCCTTTTTTTAAAAAAACTTTGCTTTTAACTCAAGGCTCAAGGTCTTCTTCAATGGTTTTTGATTTTGTATTACATATATACACTCTTATATGACATTAAAACTAGCTTCAGAGGGACATTCTCCAATGTAGCAATATGCATTTTTAATTAGCCTAATAAAAACTAGCCTGTGAAAGGATAAAGTTAGGTTTTTATGGATACCGTCATTATGATTTTGGAAAAAAAATTCATCTGGAAATCTCTATTTGGAGGCCATCTACAGAAGATAGGACTCCTGAACATTAAATAGTTATACTATGCAGAAAAGAATATTTCCATAAATACAGCTTTGCATGTAAATAGCATAGAGCTGTGGTGGTGAACCTATGGAATGTGTTCCAGAAGGACACACAAAACCATCCCACGAAAAATGCACAGCACCGCTGGTTCCTCGTCCCGTTCTCACACAGCAGTGCGTGGCGGTCAGCTGGCTTTTGTGTGTGGGAGTGGTGAAACCCAGAAGTGCAGCATCCCAGCATGCACGCATGCTCTGAAAACCGTGTGTACATGCGTGATAACCAGTTGTTCATCGTGGCCGGCTCTCAGAGCACAAGTGCGTTGGGATGCTATACTTCCAGGTTTCATTGCTCTGGTGCATATGAAAGCCAGCTGGCTGGTGCGCATTGCTGCGTGAGAAGGGGACAAGGAGCCAGTGGTGCTGTGCATTTTCTGCAGGATGGTTTTGTGTGCCCTTCCAGCACAAAGCCAGCACACAGTGACGTAAAAGGTTCTCCACCACTGGCATAGAGTGATATATTGTGCATTAAAATTTCAGCCCTGTTTTCTATTGAATATGCCAATCCTAAATCACTGGAAGGTAGGTTTGTTATAGCATTTTTTAATTAAAAAAAATCATCTTGCCACTATCTTTTTCTTGAGATGTCGTGCTTACTTCTGATACATAAAACCACAATCAATTTATTTCATAATTTTCCTTCCTTTTTCTCTGGATAGCCGAGCTAAAAATTGGAAGTACTCTCACTCTTCCCCATTAGTCCATCATTCCTAATATAAACCATCTGTATTAGATTGTAGACATAGTTACTATGAGTGTAACCATCATTAACATCAGTTGGATACTAGCCATTGGTTAATTGGACTCTTTATCTTAGAAAAATGACCATTTTTATTAAAATAAATCTGCTACAAAATTCATGAATCTCCTGACCTCAGTGTTAATTTTAATAAAAGCAATATACAATCATTATCAAGGCTGTATATAATCAAACATTACTCTTTGAGTGCTCTTTGTTTATTTGTTTTGTGCATAGTTTTCAGGAATACAAAAGAATTTGTTTTACTTGTTTTGAGTATTAGTCAGTGAGAATACTGAAGGGTTACAGTGTAATTTCCCCCCCTTATAATTCATTTAATTTCTATATTTAGCTTGCTTTGCTCAGATATTAGATCTTTAATACGAATTGCAAATGAATAGATTGTTTGTACAATATCCAACCCAAGATATATTATACTTAGTGGCTAGTTTGATACCCCATCTTTTGAGTGTGGAAGTAAATAATTATTTGACTTACTCTTGATGACTTCCATAATTATATGTCTGCAAAAATGGAGTGATGTAAAATACAGAAATTCAACAAAGTTGTCCTTTACTGGGTTTATAATCAAATTAAGTCCTGCTTGGTTTAAGTATAGCCTATTGAGTAAACCAGTGGCTCTCAACCTTTTCTTTACCACATACCCCCTTTAAATACCTTTTGTGGCTGCGGACCATGACCATGGACTCCCAAGACTTAACTTAAGATTTAAATCATAACATTTGTTCAAGTCTTTGTGGATCCGTTACGACATTGCAACCCCCAAGGATCTGCAGACCACAGGTTGAGAACCACTGGAGTAAACCATTGGTTTGCACTGTACAACTAGTTAAGCTATAAACCAAATCAATATTTTGGCTTAGTACGTTACTTAAACTCAACTTGTATTTCCATAATAGGAACTATTAACTATATTTCTGCTATACATTCAGATATCAGAGAGAAATACAATGTATGTACAAAAAGACAAGGATTCTTTTTTGCATATTTTGACACACATACACACCAATGATACAATATATACAAAATAAAAAATAAACAATGATTAATTACCACAGTAGTCAAAGGCCACCTTCTACACCAGAAACCCATTTGAATTATATGACATTTCCAGTTTTTCAAAAGGAAAGTAGCACAAAAGGGGCTCCTTTTGACAAATGAGAAAATAAATAATGCAATTATAATAATTATCACTTTTGCCAATTAATATGAACTTCCCTGCTCTTAAAGGATGGAAATGTAGGGAGATGGATGTTAGTTTAATCTTTGCTTTTTTATAGATGTTTATTTGTGGTTCAAGACAATTTGGTATAATGGTTTAAGGCGCCAAGTTAGAAACCAGATAACAGTGAGTTCTAGTCCTGCCTTAGGTACAAAGGCAACTGGACAACTTTGGGAAAGTCACTGTCTCAGTTCTAGGAGAATGGCAATGGCAACACGTTTTTGAAATCTTGCCAAGAAAACTTGCCAAGGTTCTAGTTCAGGCAGGCACCAAAAAATAAGATTCAAAGGCACAGTTTATTTATGTAATTATGGTTTCCACCAAAAAATTTTCCTTCCAAAATTTGAGAAGAACCTGTTCTAGAGCCTTGATAACTGCATCTTATAAGGGTGCAATTATATATCCTACTGTGTGACAAAAAATAGGATTAGCTTTTTAAAAGTATAATCCTTTGAAAAAGTAAATATATTTAATGCAACACAGCCTATACTATGCAAGGGTCTATAGACCTATATGTTTATGTTTATGTTTATTATGGCCTATCACAACCAGTATGGCACTTTTTGAAATAATATACTTATACTACTTAGTATTTATTAGAAAATACTTATTAAAGGCTAAAATGTTTCAAAAATATAACTTTTCTTGAAATACTAAAAACATTAATTTGATTGATTGAACATGAATTGAAGCGCCAATCTTGAAGTTGCAACAAAAGAAATGGACATATTTTCTTTACTTTGGTGGAATAGCTATTTCTGAGAATAATGGATATCAGATATGCAGTCTGTCTGGCACACTTTGTTTCATCTCATCAGTTATTAATTCCATTATTTTTGATAATATTTCAATTTATTTTGTAGTTAGCATACAGGTAGTCCTTGATTTACAACAGTTCACTTAATGATCATTCAAAATTACATCAGCACTGAAAAAAGTGACATGACTATTTTTCACACTTACAACCGTTCTAGCATCCTCATGGTTACATGATTTATATTCGAATGCTTGACAGTTAACTCACATTTATGACAGTTTCAGTGTCCAGTTAACTGTCCAATGCTTGACAGTTAACTCACATTTATAACAGTTTCAGTGTCCATGCAATTTCCTTTTGCGACCTTGTGACAAGCAAACTCAATGGGGAAACCATATTCACTTAACAACTATGTTATTAATTTAACAACTGCAATGATTCACTTAACAACTATGGCAAGAAAAGTCATAAATTGGGGCAAAATTCACTGAGAAAATTTCTCACTTAACATAAATTTTGGCTCAATTGAGGGCTCAAAGTTAAGGACTACCTATATTGCATTTCTGCAAATGTTTTGTCACCTGAAAATGATTTTTATTGTAGGGAACAGGAATGACATAATGCAGCAGTGTCAAACCTATGGCCTGAATGCATCACGCGCTGGTCACACCTAACCCCAGTTTAGTGAATTGGAAAAAAGTTGCGATACATCATGTGATGACATGTGTTGTCGTGAGTTTGACACTCTTGACTTAACAGCTGAATATGGTAAATAATACTTGACTGAATAATATTGCCTTTCTTCAGAGTGCTAAAATTTTACCAGAGCCGAACTCATTCTTTGTTTAAAAAATTAGTGATAATCATAGGCTAACTGTATTTCTAACACATTATATTACAATCTGATAAATATTCAGGTAGGTAGGTAAGTACAGTAGGTAGGTAGATAGATGATAGATGACAACATAGCACACAGACATATAGATAGAGGTAGGCGAGTATTTTTAACAAATTAAAAAATAGGAAATCTTTCTAAAATAAACAAATCTACCCCACATGGATGACTATTTAATACTTTGCTTAGGAGAAAAGGGTAAGATTTTTTTTTTGAAAAACCTGTTCATGCCAACAACATCCTATATTACAAAGAATTTTGTCGCTCATGGGAGTGAAAATTACCTCCTTTTTACTCAGAATGGATGTATTTAGCATATTTTAGGAAAACTCTCAACTGATATAAATTAAAATTATCCCCCTGAAAGACATAGAAGCACACTAGCTTATGCCTGTTGCGGAGCTTGTACCAACTGAATTATTTATAGGGAAGCCTTCAAAATGTAATGTTAAGTTTACCTACTGTATTCAGGTTTTTATATTTCTTCTTTTGCCTGAAACACAGGGATGATTGAACAGGTTTTTTTCCTTTGACTTGAGCAAAAGTCATTCTGACAAAAATTACTTTCAAAGTGGTTTGACAGACTAACTATAAATTTGTTTTAGCAGAAAAGCTCCTCCTTGGGTGCCAGACAGGAGAACTCCAAAAGTAAGCATGTTTCATAAAGAAGTGTAAAGGAATAGATTTTTGCATTACTCCATCCTGAATGAAAATTTAAATTAAATCATCACACAACTTGGAACCTGTTGAAATCTAGTATCCTAACTTCTGAGAATAAAAAAATTGTGTGATCTCTTCTCAGGAATAAAAGCAATAATTTAATTAGGATTTGGCTTGAGTAAGCAATAAATATACCACCTATTTTTAATTATCTCTACCTTTTCCCAGATAAAAGCCTGACAGAATTTAGCAACTCTTTAACATAAACCTCTTCATTAAAAATAATAAACAAATTTAAATCTGTCATTATAACTGGAAAACTGACAATCCTACACAATTTCTGAAATTCGGGTTATATTTAACGTCTACCCTCAAAAGGATGCTATAGGGCACTGCACACCAGAACAACTAGACACAAGGACAGTTTTTTCCCTGAATGCCATCACTCTGCCAACCACTAAATCTCACAACACTGACAAACTATTTACTAAGACTGTATTACTATTATTGTTCTCATCCTTCCTACCTATCTTCTATCACTTATGACTATAACTTTGTTGCTTGTATCTTTACAATTTATATTGTGTTATTGTTTCCTAGTATGATTTGATTGCTTATTTAGTACCCTATACATCACTAAGTGTTGTATCTTATGATTCTTGATTAATGTTTTTTTTCTTTTTATATACACTGAGAGCCTATGCACCAAAGACAAATTCCTTGTGTGTCTAATCACACTTGGCCAATAAAGAATTCTATTCTATTCAATGTTTATTTTGGATTGACATTAGTGCTTTATGGCAGCAATTGCAGCCGTGTCTATTCTCTGGAATGAGACCCCCCACTCTAGATTTGAACACCCTCCCGACCCACTAGTGTTTTGAAGGATCTTGAAGGCTTGGTTCTTTGCCCAGGCCTTTGGCAAAGCTATGGAAACCCTCTTTAAACTATGTGGATTGTTTTCCTTTTTTCTATCTGGTTTTGACATTCTGCTATGATTTATCTTTTTTCTTTGTCTGTTTTTTTAATGTTTTAAATAATGTATCAATTGCTTGGAACTGCTGGAAGTCAGGCAGCAGCCAAATTGAATAAATAATCATCATCAAAAACCCAATTTTGCTGCCAGTTTAACAGACTGGGTTCTCACAATACTCTAATATAATCCTAGTCTAGAACTGAAGCAGTTTTTAAGCTAAAAACTAGTGTCAATATCTACTTTATTAAATGTAATCCTGTTTTCCTGTTCAAACTGGAAACTAGGATATTTTTTTAAAAGGCAGAGCTATAGCTAAAAAGTGGGAGACATAATATGCTGTAATTACAATGAGCAAGTAAAAAGTCTTCATCTAATACTGATAATCTGAAACATCTCCAATGTTTTGAAATGAGACCTATATGTACATTTATAATCAGAATCCCATACAAGTCTACTTGGAAATTAATCGAATTCCCAGGTAGAAGTTTAGAATTTTAGATTCAGACTGGGCATAAGAATATGCATGTATTTATCTCAATGCTTAGAAGCTCTTCTTCACAAATAAATCAGACTTTCTGAAAAGGGATCTCACTCAACATTTCAGTTATACAAGTGATGTTTTTAACTTTTATTACACAGAAATTCAAAATTATCATATTATCAATTTCAATTTTAAAAATATTTAATTTTTATTTCTATATATAGGCAGTATGTGGATCAGAAAAAAAGAGAGAACATATATTAGAAACTCTTTATTATTTTTCTATTTAAAAGAAACTTCTGCAAAGGAAAAAATAAATCCACTATGTGTCCCAATCAGAAGCTTTCTAAATATGTTTATTTATTAAATTTTTATCCTGCCCATATTTCCTACCAGATGACTCTAGGCAGCTTATGTTATAAAACAAGTAGAAAAATAATTAAAATATTAAAACATTAAAGCTACATATATTAAGATTACAAAAATTATACTAAAACCAGACCTAAGGTCTTCTTACCCCATCGGCCATATCCAGCATTTTACCACCCCCTAGAGGCCCTAGGCCAACTCATGCCCTTGCACTATGCCAAAAGGGTGGAAGTAGTTCTCACCTCTGGTAGTAGATGCTCCAATGGGGTGGGACCACAGTGGAAAAGCTTCTTCTCCTTGAACACATTTGCTGGAATTCCTTAGCAAACAGGATCTGTAGCAATCCTCTTCCACTGGCATGAGTGGGTAGGCTAGTCCTATGGGGGCAGAGATGGCTACTCAGATACCCTGGACCCATGCCATGTACAGCTTTAAAGGTAACAAGCAACATCTTGACTGCAATCCAGAAGCAAACTGGTAACCAATGCAACTCGTGCAGTAGCAGTATTATATATGCAGCTCATGGAGCTCCAGAACTAGGCCTATTGCTGCATTCTGCAGCACCTACAGCTTTCAAATACTCTTCAAGGGTAGCCTCATGTAGAGTGCATTACAGTAATCCAGACAAGACGTGACTATGGCATGAATTACCATGCACAGAGTCTCATGATCCAAGTAACGGTGGAACTGTTGAACAACATGAAATTGCACAAAGGCCCTCTAGCTGGGACTACTACTTGCTCTTGAAAGAGTCATGAATCCAGGAAGACCCCCCCAAATTGTACACTGAATCTATGTGGGGTAATGCAATGCCATCCAGAATTAACAATGAGGTCACCTGCATCCATAGCGACTTTGCCTCACCTGGAATATAGCTCTAAAACTTTTGAATTTCTGATCAATTTATCTGTAAAATCTAGAATGTATATTTTCAGAACATCTGAAGGGCATCAGATTAGAGAAGGCTGCATTAGATTAACTCCATATGTAACAAATAAAACATCAGGGCTTAATGTCATCGTTTAAATAAAATTTAGGGTGTAATTATGCATAAATAAACTATGCAAAATATCTCATTAACTTCTCCGAGTGCAAAAGTCTGTCTAAATTCCATTGGAAGTAACCATTGCTAGGGCTGACATTATCCTAAGCCACATTAACGTAACTCTAGTTTATTGAGTAAACCACAGTTGTCTGGATACATATTGCACTAAGCCATAAATAATGGCTGATAAAAATTATGATAAACCAAACATGGGTGTATTTACATATTACTAAACTAAACAAACCAATTTATGGTTTCATGTGACGTGTAAAACTAATTTGTTTTAAGGAAAATTTTTGTCTGTATTTAAATACACTAAGCCAGTGGTGGCAAACCTTTGGCGTCACCAAGTTCTGGCCTTCATGCCGGAAGGGCACACCAAACCGTCTCTCAAAACACATGCAGCCCTGCTGGCTCTACATCCAGTTGTTACATGCCATTGCATGCCAGCCAAGTGGCTCCGCATTCCGTTCTTGTGCACCATCGTGTGCCAGCCAGTTGGCTTTCGCTGCGAGGGAGCGCCAAAACCTGGAAGCGTGTCCCAGCATGGCATGCATGTGTGTGCAATGAACAGCTGACCAGTGTGCATGTGCATACCAGAAACAGGATGTTCGGCTCTCGGACCACGTGTGCACGCTGGGACACTGCACTTCCAGATTTCAGCACTTCCATGTGGCAAAAGCCAGATGACTGGCGCATGATGGTGCACAAGAACAGGATGCAGAGCCACGAGGATGGTGCATGATGGTGTGCAACATGTGTCCTCAAACTACGGCCCGCAGGACACATGCGGCTCGTGGAGTGCATTTACCCGGCCCGTCAATGAAGTCCCATGCGCGCGCACATGGCAATGGACGCCTCTGTTAAGTACCTGCATCCCCGCGTTTACTTTAAAAAGGTGGACTGCCAGGAGGTAGTGCAC
>JANHFJ010407283.1:0-10200 GCA_032468195.1 Cerberus rynchops
ACTGCATACATTGGGGCAGAAGTCTGTGCTTGGATTGCCCTGAAGGCCTGGCATGAATTCCTTTGCCTTTGCATTGAGTTTGGGAATAACAGCTTCTTGAGTGCCTTCCTGCTGGGGAGCTTTCACTGTTGCTGGTGGATCAACCCGATTGTCTTGTGTATCTTGATCCATTGGGGCAAGTTTTCTAAATCCGATGGGGCAGTCTTGTGGTCCAGATTGTACGATGTCAGCTTTCTGACTGGTCTGCATAGCTGGTGGTTGAGATTCTCCTCCTTGTTCACCAGGCTTTGAAAGTTTTCCAGTTAACTGCACCACTTCTCCCTGTAGTGCATTCTGGTCATCTACATGAGCCTTGAACTGACTGTACGAGCTTTCTCTATCATGATTTCCTGAGTCATAACTGGGGATGGCACTTTCAGCCTTTGCCTGTAAAGCTACAGCTCTTGCTGTCTTTTCTACTGCCTCTCGTTTGTGCCGAAGAAACTCAAGGTTGGCCTGAGCTTTGTCCATCTCTTCCGCTGCAGCTGTCATCTCTTCTTTTCGCAATTGCTCTGCTTTTTCTGCACGCATGTAGAGCTGCGGAGGCTGCTGCAGCTGCCATCTCCTCCTTTTCTCTTTAGCTCTTTTTACTGGTAGCTCTAAGTAGCTCTTTTAACTAGTACCTCAAGGTATCTCTTTCCACTGGGACCTCTAAGTGTCTCTTTTCACTAGGATCTCTAAGTATCTATTTTCACCTTTACCTCAAGGTATCTCTTTTCACTGTTCTGTTTCAAGTGTACAGCCTGCTTATCACAGGTAGTTAAACTCCACAGAAAAGGGTATGATTATATATCATACAGATTCTATGACTATAATCGTATAGATTACTTTATTTGTCTTCAGGTATTCTCAACCAACAACGTACAGTTACTGAAGGGATTCTTCCGAGGTGTATAAAGTCTGTTCCCTTTCATATAGGTGGAAAAAGATACTCTCCATGTGGTCTTGTACAAGTGAAAATGGCTCCTGCCTTGAGGGGAGATGTTATCCTGGCAAGATTACAATTTGAAAAGCCTGACTGGCCAATTAGAAACACCAATGCAATCACATGGCATAAAACTACATTTCCCAGAAGTCAACCCCTTAAGGGGATAGTTCTTAATTGCTGAACTATTTACCCATAACCAGTACAAAGATTCTAAGAAGGATTCTCTCCGCTTCTCAATTTATTTTACAGTCGATCAAAACGCTATAAACGCTTTTCAAAAAGGAAACTGACATGTGGGAGAATTATGCCTTTTCAAAAGACAAAGAAAACGCAGAGCCCATTGGTTTCACCAACTTGAAAAATCGGCTTTTTTGGACCAAAGTAGCCATTCTAAATCCAATCCCAACCCAACCCAATTTACTCACCAAGCTGTAGATATAAAATTTAGAAGTTACCTGCAGCTGCCAATCACGACAGGGGACATAAAGCATAGCTTTGTACAAATGGAGGATACTTTATTCTTATTTCATTTGCATGTTTTCTTTTCTGCTAGAGAAAAGGTGTACACAATTGGGATCATTTTGAGAGAAGTGTTGTTTTCCTTACACGTTATTCCTTCGTTTCCCAAGTTAGCAGGAGAACCAAACTATTCATGCCGAATGGAAAAGGGAGGAAGGGGCATAAGTTTAAACAGAGCTCCAACTTTCTTTCAGTACCCGTCCAAACAGCCCAACTCTTTTGTATTGTTCCTTGTACAGTTTTTTTGTACCGATACAAAATGACAGAAAAACAGAGAGAGAGGAGTAAACGAAAACACCGTTCAAGGGGAAGCGAGTTGAGGTTTTCGATGCGTTTTTAGTGCCATTGCAGATCATGGTTCAGAAATGAATTTATAACACCAACATAATTTGCTGGTTTATATGTGTATCAAAGCTAAATTGGTGCATTGGCACCAAGCTTGTATAATAAATAAAATCCTCTTTTAAATAACCCTGCTTGGACATTTCTTTCTTTCTTTCTCTCTTTCTCTCTTTCTTTCTCTTCCTTCTTTCCTTGCTGTCTTTCTTCCTTTTTCCTTCTTCTTTTTCTTCTTCTTTTTTCCTCTCTCTCTCTCTCTCTCCCTCTCTCCTTCCCTCCCTCTCTCCACACACACACAGCCTTTATCAGACAACAATGCTGGGTGCCACCTCATCCATCCATTCTGGTGTATAAAAATCAGGTGCAATCTAGGTAGTTCTCAAATTATGACCGGATTTGAGCCCAGGATTATGGGTATAAGTCATTGGCATCATTAAGCACATCACTACATGACCACACCTGATTTCACAACCTTCTTGGGCTTTTAAGTGAATGCCACAACTGTTAAAATTTTCTGACAAAAATTGCCAGAAAAGTGGTCACATGATTGTAGGTCACTGCAAAAACCTGTAGATACAGATGGAGAGGGGGAGAGGAGAAAGAGAGAGATAAGAAAGAGAGATGAGAGAGAAGAAAGAGAGAGATGAGAGAGAAGAAAGAGAAATGACAAAGAAGAAAGAGATGAGAGCGAGAGAAGAAAGAGAGCAGAGGGAGGGAGGGATAAAAGAAAGGAGAGGGAGAGGAGAGGGAGGAAGATGAGAGAACAAAGAGATGACAGAGAAGAAAAAGATGAGAGAAAAGAGAGAGAGAGAGAGAGACTGGTGGAAGTCAGAATTACTTAATGAATCACTGATTCATTTAACAACTGCAGTCATTCACTTAACATCTATGACAAAAAGGCTTGTAAAATCAGGGACAGCTCACTGAACGGCCTTCTTGTTTAGCAATAGAAATTCTTGTTCTGAAATTCCTATATTGATTTACAGGTATACTAATTTTATTTTTATTTTTTTATTTAGAAGATTTATATTGCCGCCTACTGGCACACGGCAACTCAAGGTGGCTTACAGGACGTAAAAACAAACACAATATGAAAAATAAAAATAATAAAAAATAAAAATAATAAAATAATAACCTTTACCATCCCATTACCCACCCCAGCAACAACACATATTCATACTAGCCATTTAATGGTCTCTATCCCACTCTGGTTTCCCCAGGCCCACTGGCAGAATCCCGTATTTAGGAAAGAGTGTCCAGAGGGATGGAGCCACCACGGAAAAGGCCCTTCTTCTGGATCCCACCAGATGTATCTCCTTAGAGGACGGGACCTGCAACATTCCTTGCCTCCCCACTCTAGTGAGTTGGGTAGATGTGACCAGCAAAAGATTACTATATAATTGTTCTTTATTTTGGAAATACTTAGTGAACAGAACTTCATGTAACTTGCATTACACAAGATTGATCTTCCACATAATATCTGTAGTCAAGAAATCATGCAGTGTTATAACTAAAAGGCAGAGCCCATTAAAGGCCTATCCAGCCTAATAAATTTTATGAAAATTGGCTACTGACCTTTGTAGGAGGAGCTAATCATATCCATTTTCCTAAGCCCATAATCTCTTACCGTAGATTCATTACTTTGGAGCTTTATAATAATAAAAAAATCACATTAAAGAGTAACACACTGTTCATTATGTGATCTATCTTCATTTTCCCTTTATTATTATTATTATTTTGATATGCTGTCTTCAGAAATTGCATTATGTCTTTCACCTTCACAAAGTGAACAGTGGAAGACTAGAAAGACAAAGAAAAAAGTCTCTAGTATTTAAGTACAATGCTTTGGAGTCTGGCTAACTATTTCCTTGTCAAGCATCTCTTGACAAGGATCAATGCCAGATCCGAAATTAATATCTTTACATACAGGTAGTCCTCAATGTACAGTGTACAACAGTTCATTCAGTGACAGTTCAAAATTACAATGGCGCTGAAAAAAGTCCTTATGACCATTTTTCATACTTATGACCATTACAGCATCCCCATGGTCATGTCATTAAGTTCAGATGCTTGTCAACTGGTTCATATTTATGACTGTTGCGATATCCCAGGGTCATGGGATTCCCTTTTGCAACCTTCTGACAAGCAAAGTAAATGAGAAAGCCAGGTACATTTACTAACTTAACTGTTAGAAATTCTGTTTATATAAAGCACTGCACTGAGCAGACAAAGAGTACAGTCACCATGTGCTTTACTGCTCAACTATATAACTGTAACAAGAAATGGGAAACTATTCAGAACAAAAGAGCATATCATATATACCATAGATCCAAACTTGTAAATACTGCCATCTGATATGGCTGAATACTACTGTAGTTGCTGCATAGAATTATGTTCCAACAATGAATTCCAATATTAACAACTGCAATGATTCACTTAACAACTGTGATAAGAAAGAGTAAACTTCACTTAACAAATGTCTCATTTAGCAACAGAAATTTTGAGTTCAATTGTAGTTCCGGCGCACACATGGCGCTGCTGAGTTACAATGCACACCAGATCTGCTGGTAGAGACCAATTCGAGCCAGTATATTAAAAAAGTGGAGCTGCTGTGGTATGAACCAGAAGAGATGGCAGCATTTGCTTAAAAAGGAGTGGGGAGAGTGTGCGTGGGAAGGTGAGAGAGATTGCTGAGAGTCGAGCCGAGGGCAAAAATCCCCCCGGGGGGAAAAAAAACTCAGGCATGAAGGAAGTGCCGGCTGGCCATAGGACAGCTTTGGCACCAGCAGCGGGAGCCTAGCATTGGATAACGAGCCAGGCTCCCGGTTGCACTTTCCCATCAAAAGGGGTCTATTTTAGACTGTGCATACCCAAAAAGCATCGCATGTGTGTTTTACGCAACTGCACATGTGCGTGGCTCCAGTGTGACTGTGCATGCATGCAGAACTGTATATATACAAAAGTCGCACACACGGTTTGCCACCATTGCTCTAGGGCAAGGCCCAAGAGAGGGTACAAATATAGCTCACTCTCTCCTCCATGTGGTCAGCTACCCAGAATCACATGTACTTGGTGGTTCTGCTTCACTGTTAAACCATCCTTCCAAGCAGCTTCCATGTTTCCAGCGTCTTCCTCCCGACTTGGAACTGAACCCAGATGGAGATTTCTTCCAACACCTTTAAATTTCATCTTTTGTTGAAAAAATAAGATCATAATCCCTCCCCCTTCTTTCTGTTTCTGTTTCTGTTTCTGTTTCTCCTTCTCCTGTTTCCATTCCCCTTCTCTTCCTCCTTCCTTCTCCCCTTCCCCGTTCTCCTCCTCCTCCTCCTCCTCCGCCTTCTTCTTCTTCTCCTCCACTTCCTCCTCCGTCTCCTCTTCCTCCTCCTTCTCTTCCAACTCTTCCTCCTCCTTCTTCTCCTCCTCCTCTTCCTCCCCCTTCTTCTTCTCCTCCTCCTCCTTCTCTTTTAAAGGCACTTTTCTATCTCTTCTTATACAGAGCAAATTCACTGTCATGGATGAGCCAAAATTTCAGGCAACACCGCAAAGCTGCCGTTTTAGAGTAATTAGCTGTGATCTGTATGTGCCCTTTAGGAAAGAGAAATCAAGTCCTCATTTCATCCTCTCTGTAGCAACCAGGAACTCTCTTCTCTTCCTTCTCTTCCGTAGACATTGCTCACCGAAATAGCTGTGCCTCCTGACAGTAGCAGCTGCCTCTTGTCAGCCTGGCTGGCAGATAGCTTGAAATGTATAGATTATCTTTTTTTTAAAAAAATAAAAATCCCCTTCTCCAACTGGAAAAGTTACCATGCAGATCGGGAACATGCTGGCATCAGAGTTAATAAAAAAAAACTTAGAGTTTTTCTTCTTTGCAATTCCAGAACGTCTTGCCTTGCCAGTTGCTTTTAATATAATGACACCTGTCTGGCCATCCGAAAGGAGAAAGAAAGGAGTCGGGGAACAGACTCCATTAATAAAGGGCTCTCAAGGGGCATGTTGTGCATTTTCTTCCATTTGTTCCATTTCTTTAGTGCAAGGCTAGCCAATTTCACACTTTTGAGGTGTTCCTTCTATTATTTGCACACAGGCTTTCCTTTGCTGCCCTACAGAATACAAAAATAATATCTTTTCCTATTTGCATCCAACCTGGGCACAACCATGTGTTGGCATATTTTTTTATTGCTTTCAACTCATCTCTACTCCACTGTGAAGCCGGTTCAAATCTTCCTCTATTGTACCAGAGTTTATATTGTGTGTGTTTCCTTCCATTTTTAAACTGGGAAGGGTTGCTTCAAGCCAGGAAAAAAAAAATCTGAGAACATTTTATCACCCATTACTTTGAAGAGATTGGAAAGAGGTGCCTTTATTTGCTTGTTGGTTTGTATCAAACCTTTATTATTTTTACAAATGGTAGAAGGTGATTAACATAGCCAATACACCTTCCTCCTCCTATTTTCCCCACAACAACAACCCTGTGAGGTGAGTTGGGCTGGGAGAGTGAGCTATTGGCCCAAGATCATCCAATCAGCTTTCATACCTAAGGTAGGACTAGAACTCACAGTCGCCTGGTGATTGGCCAAGAGACACCCAATCAGTTTTCATACCTAAGGTGGGACTAGAACTCACAGTCGCCTGGTGATTGGCCAAGAGTCACCCAATCAGCTTTCATACCTAAGGCAGGAATAGAAATCACAGTCTCCTGATGATTGGCCAAGAGTCACCCAATTAGCCTAAGGTGGAACTAGAACTCACTATTTCCCGGTTATTGTCCCAAAGGTACCCAGTCAACTTTCATGCCTAAGGCATGGCTAGAATTCACAGTCTCCTGGTGATTGATCTAAAATCACCCAGCCAGCTTTCATATCTAAGGCAGGGTTAGAACTCACAGTCTCCTGATGATTATCCCAAAGTCACCCAGCCAACTTTCATGGCTAAGGCAAGATGCACTATGATATCTCATCATTGTCTTCCTAATGTTATTCCCTCAGGAGTAGAGTCTGCTTTTCAGATCAATGAATGCCATCTTGCGTGATCAAACTCAGCATCCAGGTCATATCTGCATTGTGACAGAGGTGGTTGTAGATCCATTGATTGTGTCAATTTAAAAAACTTGAATGACTAGCTTGTCACCTGTGCCTGACATCGGTTTGATTTGCCTTGGTGGCGCAGTGGTTAGAGTGCAGTGGTTAGAGTACTGCAGTACTTCTGCTGTCTGCCGGTTCAAATCCCACCAGGCTCAAGGTTGACTCAATCTTTCATCCTTCCGAGGTGGGTAAAATGAGGACCCAAAGTGTTGGGGGCAATATGCTGACTCTGTAAAAACTGCTTAGAGAGGGCTGGAAAGCACGAAAGTGTTCCACGTATGAACACTTTATTTCAAAATCTGCAAAGTGCTATTGACATCCCATCAAAATATTTATTGCATAAGAAGCCTGAGTACTTTAAACATTTTGAAGCTCCATGGGCATCAACAATCCAAGAACTTGCTTAAATCTGTCTCAGTTGAAGCCACGAGTTTGGGAAAGGTTTCAGCATGAATTGCGTGACTAAATTGAGACAGAAAGTAAACGTGATTCCATATTCTGCCCCCTCTCCTGATCCTTTCAGTCCAATTCTAGAATATCTCCAGCTGATTAAAATATTATGCTGCACAAAGCAAAAATTGTGGGAGGGATAGGTACATACATATATACAAACACCCATTGCTCATATGAGTAGGGCCACAACAATGCTCACACAAGTGGGACCATGACTGACTACACAAGTGGCACTGTGAATGTTCTGACTCAGGCTTAACAGAATCATGAAACAGGCTTTGGGTTCTGAAAAAAAAACATTTTCATTTGGTTACTGTGAATTCTTCTCATTCACATCCAGAAAAGTCCCAGCAGTAAACAATTCAAGGGTTTATTGCAAAAACAGACCTTATCAATCCTTGGATAGCTGCCAGGCTGAGTTTCCAGTCGAAATACTTGGCAAGGAGTCTCTGTATGGAATGCACTCAGATAAGCAAATCTTCACAATGATGAGAAAACTAATTGTCTCCTACAAACACCATTCCCCTTTTGCTCCTATTTATTCCCCATGGGAGGGGCCATTCAGCGTCCACTTGTGCTTTTACTTCCAAGTCAACCTCTGCTCCTTAGTTGTTCCCTTCTCCTGACAGCTCTGTGCATATGCACATCTGAAACAGGCTCCAGCTATTCTTCCCTACTGATCTACGACTCTGAAGGCAGCTGATAACTGTCGGATGGCCCTGGCCCCATCTCTGCCCCTGACACAGAGCACCCATCAGAGCCTTCCCCAGACTCCAGGACTGGCCCAAGGTCCTCCACAACCTCCTCACTATCCGAGTCTGCCGCCAGCTTCTCAGAAGCCTGCCTATTATGGTCATATGTTGTGATGATTGTAAAACAGGTCATCATGTGACCCACCCAATGTTACAACCTTTTATTGCACTGGTTGTTAAGCAAATCACTAGAGTGGTTCAGTGAATCTGTGGTCATTAAACGAACCTATTGTTCACTATGGGACATTTTTGCCAAAAATTAGAAGTAAACACCAGTTTTCCTAAAAAATATCATGAATCATGATCACGTGGCTGAGGGAATGCTGCAAATGGCCCTAAATGCCCCCCAAAAGCAGTCACATGATTATGGGGAAGGTATCATAACTTTGGAAGCAGGTCATAAGTTCCTATGTGGAGGGTCTGTCATAACTTCGAACAATCACTTAGTGATCGATCCTACATTGAGGACTAACTCTATATAACATTACTTTTCAGCCTTTTGGCTAAGATCAAGAATAGCATCAGCAAAGCAATCAATATTGAGAGAATTCAAAAGGCAGTTTTTGTTACAAGAGCAGAGGTCTATGATATTGATCACGAAAAGCTAACTAAGAAAGCCATACTAGAAATAGTAGTTCCCACAGCTTGGAGTCCACCTAGCTGGGAGCAACAGTTAGTGCGGAGTGAGACAGGAAATGGGGAGAACTTCAAATAAGGAAAGGAGAAGGCTACAGAGTGAACCACAAGTATTGAGTAAGATACAGAATAAAAGGACTATCACATATGTATAGAAGGATAGAAAAAAACAATAATACAGGTAGAGGTCAACTTGCAACAGTTTGTTTAGTGAACTTTCAAAATTAAAATAGCACGGAAAAAAAGTGAGTTATCCATTTTTCGCACTTATGACCTTTCCAGCATCCCCATAGTCATGTGATCAAAATTCAGACACTTGACAACTGACTCATATTTATGACAGTTGCAATGTTCTGGAGTCAAGTGAGCCCCTTTTGCAACCTTCTGACAAGCAAAGTCAATGGACAAGCCAGAGTCACTTTACAACTATGTCATTAATTTAACAATGGCACAGTTTCACTTAACAACTGTGGCAGGAAAAGTCATAAAATGGGGCAAAATTCGCTTGACAAATGTCTTGCTTTGAAACAGAAATTTTGGGCTTTACTGTGGTCATAATTTGAGGACTGCCTTTATAGAATAATATAGTATAGAATAAAAGAATTATCACAGATTGCCACTAGATGGCAACAAAGAGTTAATATTTTTTGTTGCTCTTTGACACTGCCTGGTGGTTATCTGTTTTCTTGCAGTCCTAAAGAAGCTCCATTTCAAAAAGAGCTCTTGGATTATTCAATCAATTAAATCAAGGGTGTATCATAGGAACATATGCCTCATAGTAACATTTGTCAGTCAGAAAAGTTGCTACTAGAATCCAAATCTTTTGACCCCATCAAATTGGATTTCGGATCAGCACTGTAGTTCTCTGCTGACTGGGGGCAGGGGGAGACAGAGACAGGATGGGCACCTCCTGCAGTACTTTGCTGACCAAAATGGGGTATGGGAGGCCCGCGTACGGCCTGTTTTTGGCCTGCATGGTGTCCTGCAACACTATGCTGGCCAAAACATTTTGACCGGCAAAGTGTTGCAGAACATCGTCCAGGCCAAAAATGGGGCACATGGAGGCTGTGTGCGCCTCCCTGTGCCCCATTTTGGCTAGCAAAGTGTTTCAGGAGGCCATCCAGGCCAAAAACGGGCTGCGAGGAGGCCACACACAGTCCCCCATGCCCCATTCTGGTGGCCAGGGGCACCATGGGCCTTTGCTATTTCTAGGCCAGTCCTGTGGGCCAGATTTAAGCACCTTGCAGGCCACATTCGATCCACAGGCCTTGAGTTTGACACTTCTGCCATAGACTAACATGACTTTCTTCCTACACCGTTTCCAAAACTTGATGAAATTACCACAAATTGGGTGAAAGTGGTTTTTCTTTGTGTAACAGAACACGAACTCATTACCCATCACATCAGAGACATTTAAATTGACTTAAAGATTGCCATGTGTACTAAAATATAT
>JANHFJ010407415.1:0-10180 GCA_032468195.1 Cerberus rynchops
AGCGGTAAATGTCCCCCTGTTTATTGACTGGAACATAAATTAAGAGTTTTAAAAATTTTCTAAACATCTATGTAAGCTTCGTGACATTTCTCTTTCTAAAGGACTGTTTTTCAACATGTGTTTCAGGGAAAACATTGTGTTCTGCTTGAGGAAACTAAACCTCATGCCCTTTGGATGGATGGAATCCAGATCTCCTAAGAGAGGTTTCTTTTTTTGAAACAGAGTATGAAATTTATACAGGTGACATGTGATTAGCAGCCATTCATCTAGCAACCATTCAAAGTTACCATGGTGCTGAATGAAAGTACTAAGGCTGCCCCGCACCCGTTACAGGTTTCTGGTATTTTTTGCCAGTTTTTGGCAAAAAAAAAAACCCCATTCCAATGAATGGATTAATTTAATAATTGCATAAAGATCACTGCAGAAAGGCTGGAAAATTATTGATGGTCACATGGATGTTTCATAACATAATAATTAATTTCAGGCTCAATTAAGATCATAAGTTGAGGCCTACTTCTAGTCCTTTGCTTGGTGAGGAGTCTAATAGAACTTTGCTGTTTTCTGCTCTCTACCTATTGGGTGCATAGGCTAGACCTTTGTGGCTTGGTGCCCCCTCGGGGCGGGGGGAGAGGGGGACTGAGCTGTGCAAATGGCAGGCCGGTGCGCATGTGCATGCAACTTGACTTATGCAAGTTGAGCTGCACATGCATGTACATGCACACTGGCCCGCCACTATTGTAAATCAAGCTGTGTGCATAGGCATGTATACCAGCCCACCGCTTGTGCAGCCTGGTTACAAATAGGCCACAGCCAGGTAATGGCCCATGGCCCCAGGGGTTCAGAATCCCTGAGCTAGATTGTCTTGCATCCTCCTCCTCTAACTTTTCCAGTTGCTAAGATGGTACCTCAGCCTCATGTAATTCCTGGCTTTTTACTTCCTAAGGCTGACATTTCAACTGGAACAATTTTTTCAACATCAGATTCAGACACAGAATCTGAGTCCTGAGCCTGGTCTATGACACAGGGAAATGCCTTGGAAACATCCAGCAATCCATCAGAGGATACCTATGGGTGGCTTAATGTATGCCCTGCTTCCTGCCACTACCAGCTAGGTCCTTCTTTTCTATGCTGTTCAGGGCTTCCTTTCATAAAAGAAGTACCTGGTTGGCACATGAAAGAAGCCCATGACAAAAAAAAAAAAGACTCATGAAAAGATGTCAGAAATCCCATCATTAAGTAGAGTGGTCACATGAGATTTTGCTTAACAACTGTGTTGTTTTTTAGCCATGGTATTACTTCTCCCAGTTAGGGTAATTAAGTGACAACCATCTGCATGCAGCCTTGGTTTCTAGTCTGCAGAGATATATGCAACATCCAGTAGTGAACGTAGCCTAACATTATTGTAATACAAGCTCTAATTCTTTGTGTGTAGGTACAATGTCACGATAAATGTAAAAAAGGGGGCACACTAGGTGCCAGGCATTTCTTAGAAGCCTCCGCCAGTCTGTATTAGGGCCTTGAGAACCTGTTACAGAAATAAAATGGTGTAATCCATCAAAATGACTCAGTAGTGTCACTGTTGGGCATCTAATTCGTGAAAATCAGTCTCATTCATTTTTACTGTCACCTGCCAAGATACCCTGGTTGTCTGTTATTAACAAAATGAATAATGAAATAAAAGGTTTATTCTAATGAAACTTCTTGATCACCATTAGAATTTGGGAATATGTTGGCAGATAAGAAAGAAAAGAAACAAAAGTTTAATTCAGAATGGAAGGTTTTCCTCTCCCACTGCCCCGTGGAATAAAAGAGCAGAGATGAAACTTAAGCAAAAAAAAAAAAAATGAATCTCAAAACTGAACCATGAAGATAAAAGAAAAGGGGACTGATCTCAAACAAATGGGTGTGGTCAAAAAGAGAAATAATGATTAGGAAAAAACTGTTCTGACCAGGCTTTCCAAAATCACAAAGCAGACTCCTTGTCCTGACAAAACCCCTTTTTATAAAGCTAATTCCTCTCATTCACATCCAGCAAATTCCCAGTAAACAGTCTTTCAAGGGTGAATTTACAACCACAGACCTTATCAGGCTTGGAGAGCTGCCAGGCTGGTATCTTCCAAACACAATTCTGTACAAGAAAGTACTTGGCACAGAGTCTCTGAGAGTCATGAACAAATCTTCACACTAATTAAGCAAACTAATTGTCTCCTGCAAACTCCACTCCCCTTTCACTCCTCTTTATTCCCTATGGGAGGGGCCATTCGCCATCCACCTGTGCCTTTACTCCCGAGTCAGCCCTTGTTCCTTAACTGTTCCCTTCTCCTGGCAGCTCTTTGCACACACACATTGGGAACAAGTTCCAGCTATTCTTCTTCTCCATTGATCTCCAACCCCAAATAAGTGTCGGATGGTCTTGTCCCCATCCCTGCCTCTGATGCAGAGCCCTCATCACAGCCTTCCCCAGACTCCAGGACTGGCCCATGTTCCTCCTCACCCTCTTCACTGAGTCTGCCACCAGCTCCACTGGCCACTGGTGGGCCACAACACATGGGTTGGAAGATACCTTAGTGGTCTTTTAGTCCAACCTCCTCAGATCAGATCCTATATGAGTCTGGATAAATGGCTATCCAGTCTCTTCTTGAAAACCTCTGGTGATGGAGGCAAGTCATTGCACTGATTAATTGTTCTGTCGGGAAGTTCTATGTTAGATCTCCAAGACCTCCAATGACCTTCCAATGACCTCCAATGACCTTCCACCAGTTACTTGTCCTGCTCTCAAGCACCTTGTAGAATAGGTTGTACCCCTCTTCTCTGTAACAGCCCCATAATACCTTCCAAGCACCAGAGCGCACGACAAGAACCAATGGATGGAGATACATACATGGCTGGAAAAAATGATAAAACACCATATTGTTTTAAAGTCAGAAATATTTTTGCTGGGCATTTTTCCAGAAAAATATATGCATATTTGATTTTACTTATATTAACTGCAATTGTACTTGCACAATACTAGAATAATACCTAAGGGGCCTTAAATTTTAAACTGTTGGATTTTTAATTTTTAAATTTTTTAATTCTTGGTATTCCAATTTTATTTGGCCAATTTATTTAATTCGTTTTAATTAGTATTTTAACTTTTGTTGATCTGTTTTTTAGAAGGCTGTACACCACCCCGAGTCCTTTGGAAGAGAGGCGGTATAGAAATCTTGCTATAAATAAATAAATAAATAATGTGGAGATGATACATCTAGATTTTTAAACATTTTCATTTTTTCCTTTCTATTCTTTATTAATAATGATGTGCTTCACATTTATAAATTTATTATGTGAATTTTTTCTATTTGGGGCTTTTTTGGGGGGGAGGAATGTCTATAAAACTCATAATATTTATTATTTGTTTGTTTCTTATTTTTTTGAATTTATATGATCCCGCACTCACTTTCATTGTCTCTGGGTGGCTTGCAAAAATAAAAAACCCAATATACAAACAATAAAAATAATAATATCCCACCCGTCTGACGACAACAATCAATCAGGTGAGTGAATGGGCTCCATTCTACTCTGTGTTCCCCAGGCGCATTGGTAAAACAAAGTCTTTAAGGCCTCATGAAAGAGTATAAAGTGGGAGCCAGTCTAATTTCTGTGGGGAAGAAGTTCCAAAGGGAGGGAGAAGGTCCTTCTTCTGGGTCCCACCAGATGCACCATCTCAAGATTGGGGACCCACAACATTTCCTGCCTACCCAATTTGGTGGATCAGGTGGATGTGATGGAAGAGATGGTCCTTCAGATAACTTGGTCGCAGGCCATGTAGGAATACAGTATAAAAACATTAAAAACCACTTTTTTAACACTTTAACAATTTTCTTTCTTTGATAAAAATATATATCCTCCTTTTGTACATGTGAAAAAAATCACATCACCAATTAAACTGGTAGAAATCTTTGCAGATATTTAAAATTAAAAAGACATGAGCAACTTTTCTCATTGGAATCACCCACCTTCCTGAGTGGAGATGGTCTCTTCTGCACAAGGAGCACAACTGTAACAGCAAACTGGCTTCATGGGCTCCAGCAGCCTGACAGATCCAGGAACTCAGCAGGGGCTAAAGATATAAACAAAGGAGCATTCAGTGAAAAAGTTTGAGCTGGTGTCCCTAGGAAATGTGAGGTAAAACAGAAGGATCCAAGCAAATTGCTACCCCAAGTTTTAATTTGCTGATTCCAACCTTGGACATGATACAACCAGAGATGGGATTCAACCTGTTTGCACCTATAACAATCACTAGAACCGGCTGTTAACTTTCTAAGCAGTTCGGAGAACTGCTGGTTCAGCTGGTCATTAGGGCACAAAACTGGTTGTTAAATTATTTGAATCTCACCACTGTATACAACACTATTGGCTGAAAATAAGGAACCTGGAGAAAATATTCTGGACAATCAAGGATGAAAGTGGAAAAGTAGGATTGAGTCTTAATATCAGGAAAACAAAGATAATGAGAACAGTTGTCTCAATTTTCTGAAGACAAGGTGTTCCATTGGTTAATTGTTTTCACTTTCAGGAAATTTCTCCTTAGTTACAGGTTACTTCGCCTTGATTAGTTTGCATCCAATGTTTCTTGTCCTGCCCCCTGGTGCTTTGGAAAATAAGTTGAACCCTTCTTCTTTGTAGCAGTCCCACAAATACTGGAATACTGCTATCACTTTCTGCAAGCCAAACCCAAATCCTGCAATCGTTTTTCATATGTTTTAGTCTACAGGCCTTTAATCATCTTAGTTGCTTTTCTCTGCACTTTTTCAAAGTCTCAACATCTTTTTTGTAGTGTGGTGACCAAAACTAGATGCAGTATTCCAGGTGTGGCCTTACTGAAGTAATGATGGTGAACCTTTTAGAGACCGAGTGCCCAAACTGCAAGTCTCTCTCTCTTTCTCTCTCTATCACGCATGCATGCACATGGCAGAGACCCAAAGACCTGCTGGCTGGCAGAAGATGGGGCATCACAGCACTGGCAGCTCTGTAAATGTGAGATGTTTTTCTTTCACAAGCTTTTGTTATGTCGTTTGTAGGGAAACTTCTGTTTCTCTGCAAACAAAGGCGAGAAACGCCATGAAGAAATGTGATGTAGCTGAGCTGGGGCAACAGTGCCCCTGCCCACAGAGAGGGCTCTGATGCCACCTCTGGCACCCGTGCTGTAGGTTCACCACCACTGTACTAAGGTTTTATAAAGTGGTACAAATACTTCACAAGAATTTGATTCTATGCCTCTGTACATACTCACTGTTTCAAATTGGAATTCATTTCCTTGATTTCTGTAAACTATAAGTGGGAATTGAGCAGGATTCTTTTACAGAAACTATTTCTTGATTCTTTGGGTGTCAGGGAAAGTAGCTGACAACCAACAAGTAGTCTTAATGTATTTCAATGTGCCCACTTAAATAGCAGCATCTATTCTAGTTTGCTGGTGTGAAGGAACTGGATTGTCAAGTATAAAAGGACATTTTGGACTGGGAGGATTTCTGCTGAAGAATATTGGCCATTGTTTAAAGTAATGTTTGGGGCCTTTTATCTTTGACACATTTTTTCTTCTTTCATTTGCAAGGTTGCTAAGAGGGCAAAGGGGGAGTTGGTAAAGATAACTCAGAAACGTTATCTTGTTTGCATTCCTTTAGGTCTGGTTCTCATGCATAAGTTTCTCTGAACAATTGACACCTATGGGACAATGTCTTAAGGGGTCATTGAATCTCTTTTTTATATGGTTGGTGAGAAAGTAACATGTGGTAATTAGTGGGGTGGAACTTTCAGTTTTACTTGGGTGGAGAAAACCTGGGAACATTAGATTCGTGATTTCTCCTGACCGTACCAGAACAATGTCTTCAATAAAATCTTAGTCCTTGGACTTTGTCTCTTTGGAGTTCTGATTGCATTGCTGATGTTGTGTGGAACCCTGACATGGATAGGATTAGCCCTTGTTTTGTTTTGCTTTTTGGTTGAGTGGGATGTTGGCTCTGATAATGAACATCAATGAAGTTGGTGAAGGTCTCAAGATCCAAATCTTCTCACTGAAGCTCCCATAGCACATGGTAAACTCTTTGGGGACAGTCTGTAGACGTTCTCAGTCAACAAGGTCATGGTTGTCCCAAAGGTGCTTTTTCAGAAGGCAACTGGACTTCCTTGTTTTTTCTTGGAATACATTTGCTTCTTATCCAAGAAGCTTCTTCAGCTGTGACAGGGAAGTGGAGAATGGAAATATTTATATACCTTGCAGACAGCTAGCCATTTACATCTTTTTAGAGGGTCATAAAGGACAGGAATGTCTCAGTAACCTCCAAAGAGCTCTCCAGAACATCTCTGGTTCTGCCATTGCTTTAATAAATAAGCCAAAAAGGAACTCCAAATTATATTACTGAAGGAGTCCTTTTAACACACAGTTGAGAGCTAGCTTGGATGGAAAAGAACAAATTTTAAACAATATGTGGAAATAAGAGAAGTTATAATACCTACCTCATTGACCTGTATGGCTCTTCTGATTGCATCCTGGTCCATTCTGAACTTGAATTTGTCTTCTGAGCATCCTTCTCTTTCCAGACTCCCAACCTTCATTTTGTAAAGAAACCAATTGGAAAACCTCACCCAGTACATGATGTCAAAGTCAGCAGCCAGGTCCCCTTTGTCATCCAAATAGATTCCTTCTATGGAATTATTGTAATATTGGGAGATGTGCAGGAAAGGGTGAAGCTAAAATAGCAAAGAGAAATGAGTAGATCAAATAGGAAAGTGGAAGTGAGATCTGAATTCTCCTGATTCCACAGATATCTTCTTTGTAACTAAAGGCTTGGTTAAGGGGCTAAGGACAATTCCTCCAGAACTAATCTGATGAACTTTCCAACCATCCTTGATCTGGAACCAACCAATGATGGTCTGGTATTTGTCTCTCCTCTCAGTTATTTCCCAGTGACTTGACTTCCCTTCCAGGTCATGGGTGATTCAGCCTAATAGGTTTGGGACACCTGGAAGTTGCCCTCAGATGGTTTCAGAATAAAGAATGTGAGGCTACTTTAGCACCAATGCAGTTAAACATGACTGATGACTGTCTCATTAATGACTGAAGATGAAGAGGACATTATGGGAAAAGGCAGAAAGAAGAAGTTGAGAAAAAAGAAGGGCATATTTCTCAGATAGTTTTGATGTGAAATAGGAACTAGCAGAGAAGATGTTGGTCCAGGAGATGGGAAAGCCAGCTAATTGTTCCCCCTTAGCCATAGAAGCTTACTTGATGACTGAGCCGCTCCTTCCTTCTCACCCTAAAGTGATTTAGTTTTAATGTTACGTAGAGAAAAATCATTATAATTCAAGGTAGTAAAAAGGGAAATTAACAGAAATAGCTATTTTCAACGTATCAATTGTTCTTCAAATTTCCAAACTGAAACACTAGACTGTGTTTCAGGGAGATTTATCCAAATGGGAGTTCTTAAAGGAATTGTTTGAATCCAACCCTCAGTCATATACTAAATATGTGCTTATATTAATTTATTTGCAAGCTGCAGAAGCTCTGCCAGTTGAAGATGAATCTGGATGCCATATAATTCCCCATCTTCATACTACCTGATAAAAACAAAATTAAATATAATAATGCTAAATCTCCATCATAAGGCCTAAAATTGTACCTGCCAAGGCTGCAGTCATTGAACTCCTGATCTATTTCCAATTTTTGTGGCCCTTTGCTGGGACTGGAGATAATAAGCTGCATGTAAAGCATGTGCAACTGTCCAGACTGTGTGGTAGATGTGGTAGCCATCTAGGGACAGAATCCTTTCCCTGAATTTTTGAGACAAATGCCTCTGTTTTTCTTTCTCTTTGCACCTTGTCTAGCCTTTCACAGATGGGGCATGCTTTGAATAGGAACATGAATAGATTTTATCCACAATTTTCTCAGTAAAAGACTTAAGTTGTTCAAAATGATCATAATTTGTTTTTTTATTCATGCGACTAAGAAAAGAAAAGACATGGTAGGTTTTTACAATGGACCTTGGAGTGAATGACATCCGGAAAGTGAGGTCCCAAATAGATGTTATGATCCAAACTTTCCCTACAACATATCCCTTCTTTCTGATCAGGAAATTTAATGTAGTTGAAAATCCATCCATGAAGGTTTCAACCTCAGCATGGTAAATAAAGATGTTAACCTTTCCATATAAAAGTCCAGCATCTTTCTCCTTATAATCAAATTCATTTTCTGAAATGGTCAGTGTAAAAACAACACAAATACCATTCTGGTCAAGTATAGATGTGAAGAGTCTCAGAAATTTCTCTCCGTATTCGGTATTTGCAGCAAGGAGTCCAGTCAATGTCCACTTGAAATACTGGAGGATTTTGAGGATCCCTGGATACTGATTTGTTTCTGCAGGAAAAGTAGAGTAAAAAAATGGGAAATTCTGTTTGTCCCTCAAAACCAGAGGAGGAAAAGTGGAACGGACCTGAAAAGAAGAATAAAGGAGTGACATTTATAGGAAGTAAATGTATATTCATAAATATTACTATGATACTAGGTCAACTTTTAAGATATGTTTAATTCTCACCAGTGATAAATGAAAATAAAATACAGATATTTTGTCAGTATTAATCATAGTTCCAAATATTAATGTTACAAGCACTATAATTGTTTGACTTTCATCAAAATCAAATATAATGAATAAAGAATAAAATTAAAAATTGAAGGAACAGCATATATTACAGTATTCAGTGGTGGAATTCAAATTTTTTTACTACTGGTTTTGTGGGAGGGGCTTGGTGGGAGTGGCTGCGTGGTCATGTGACTGGGTGGGCAATTTCTGTAAGCAGGGCAATAAAGATTAGGCTATAAACAACACCAGAATAACTTTTTTCCTGCCTTCTGTAAAGGATTAACCAACTAAAGTTGGGAAAAAAACAAAAGGAAATTTCTTCTAACAACCGGTTCTCCAAGCTGCTTAGAAAATTTACTACCAGTTCTAATGAACCTGATAGAACTTGCTGAATTTCACCTCTGATAGCATTTATTTTCCAATAATAGTTTATGGTCTTAACATAAATTATTTCCTACTGTAATTTCCATTGTGTTTTTTCATGATAAATGCACATTTCTATTTCTGCATCTGTGCATGTATACAGATATATGAATATGAAAAAAGAATATGAATTTTTTTTATCTACTAAATAAAAAACAAAGTGAAATTAGTAATACTGAAATAGGAAATGGTTAAATTTTAAAAGGAGTAAAAAGAATTAAAAAATGGAAAAAAATAAGAATCTGTGGGTTTTCTAAATATTTTCCTTTTACATACCTGCAAATGTTTATAAATGTAAGCCCTCAACCCCTCTCCACACTTAAAACCAATCTGCAAATTATTATACATGCCCTTCTATATGACATTATGTACAGATGGGAAATATTCTTGCTTAAATTTAGTTTAACTTCCCCAACTTTTGGTGCACATCACAGACATTGGGGAACCTGTCCCTTTTGAAGCAGTCAAACCTGTGATCTACCTGAGGGATCTTGTAGAGATTCAGGAAACTTGAGATATGGATGGACAGGTCTGCACTGACTCCTTCAAGCACTACCAGAGTGTTTCCCATCTTTCCACAGCTATAATTGGGAACATCTGCTCCTCCCTTTGATAGCAGGTCCAGCAAAGCCTCTGAAGTTCATCTTGTGGTGACATCAGTGTCATAAATACTGGTTGGTTTTGTGGTGACACCATTATTATAAATATTGTAGCCCAAGATGATATTGGGTAAGATTTGGGGTTTTTGGTTAATCTCCTCAAAGGCAAGAAGGAAGGACATGGCTTTCCAATACTCTGTGGAACCTGTTCTGGAAAGATGAGTACAAACTCCTTCTTAATGTCAGCAAAACAAAGGAACTGGTAGTGGACTTTAGTGCAAAACAGGAAAGGAATTAACAGACCTCAGTCATCAATGGCAGCCCGGTAGAGAGAGTGGACTGCTTCAAATACCTTGGAATGCACATCTCAAATAACCTGTCATGGACCTTCCACATCAACACCATGGTAAAAAAAGCCCGACAATGTCTCTTCCACCTCAGACACTTGTGAGACTTCAGACTTTCACCGAAGGTGCTTAGGAACTTCTATTCCTGCACTGTAGAGAGCATCCTGATGGGCAACATCACAACCTGGTTTGG
>JANHFJ010407470.1:0-10172 GCA_032468195.1 Cerberus rynchops
GCTGGCTGAGGAATTCTGGGAGTTGAAGTCCACAAGTCTTCAAGTTGCCAAGATTGGAGACCCCTGGTTTAAATGTTTTAAATAAACTTGGGGCAAGCTTTAAAGTGATGGGGGCTGTCCTGGCTCCAAAGAGCTCATTGCTCTGACAGACAAGACTATTTCTCTCCGTTCCTACTGTTGGGGTTTGCATGAACAAATGAATTGTGCCTTTAAAAGAATTTCTATGTACCTTTCCCTGTCCTATCACTTACTGTTGCAAGCATTGATGAGAAGAAAAAAGTGAGGTGCTTCCAGCCTCCATTCCCTATGCAGAGAAGCCATTCAGAACTCTCCAGTGTGTCATCTTGTCCCATATCCAAGCATCATAGTTTTACCTGATCTTGCAGCATTTAATAAAGATTAAATGGTGAAATATTGTCTCATTTGTTGAATAGTAAGAAAAGTTATCTGCCTAGTTAGCTTTCCGCACAGCCACAAGGCTATGGATTAGTGAGTCCAGGACAGGGGTCTTCATTGGTATTTTCAAGAAAAGCCTCTTGTACATTAGGACATTTAAAAGAAACCCATTCAATGTTGTGATTCCAGAACTCTATAAAGAATCAGGAAAAGTAGCTGAAGCAACATGCTTGAATGTGGCTTCTTTTCCAATTCCTTCCTCTTGGTCTACAAATATTTTTGCACCATTTACATTTTATTAGTTATGAATTTAAACACTGTTGTGGCAAACAATGTGTTTTACTAAATATGAAGGTGCTTATCAATGTCCCAATATGGGACATTTGAAGATTAACCTATTTTAAAATCTGAGTTGATGCTGGCAAATTAGATTGATCAAATAGTGATGACACTAGCATGTATCTTACTCAAGTGAATATGTAGAAATCTACTGAAGCATGTAGTGTGTGGGATTATAAAAAAGCTTAAAAGGAAATGAACTGACACCTAATACTCCAACAGGTACTGTTGCATAGTATTTTTACAGAAATAAACAGGGATCCTGATATAATCTGTCTCCAGTGAATACCTATTTAATTATAGTCATTAGTCTTTGAAAGGTCTTCACACTTCAGAGAACTAGCATGGCGTTGTACAGATATTCCTCAAATCAAATTAACAACCATCCAGTTAATAACTCTTCAAAGCATTGAAAAAAATGACTCATGACACACCTTGTACTTAGGACAGCATCCCCATAATTATATTATCAAAATTTGGACACTTGGCAACCTACCATTACTGGGACACTTTGCCCTTTACTTGCCATATCATGTCCAGTTCCTCTTTCAGGCCCGGGTACTTCTCCAATTTCTCATACAGCTTCCTCACGTTGCTGTCATTTGGCACCCCTACATCTATTACCACTGCTGTCTTTCAGTCATTGTCCACTACCATGATGTTTGGTTGATTGGCTAGTATCTGCCTGTTTGTATGAATCTGGAAAACCTATGGAATCTTAGCCATCCTAGTTTCCACAACTTTCTGTGGGATCTCTCATCTAGACCTAGGAGGGTCTAGCCCATATTCTGTACAGATTTCCTATATACAATGCCAGATAATTAGCTGTGCCATTCAGTATATGCTGTTCCTGTTACTATATCTTGGACTGTCTCTCTTGGGATGGTCTATACCTTGGATCCTGCCTAGGATGGTAGACAACTACTATTATAGATCTACAGTAGTGCTTAATGCCTATTTTTGTACTGCTATGATAAATGATTAATGCTATCTTTTAGTCCAGCACTTCTCAGTCATTTATAGGATTTACCAATTATCTGGTATCTCAGCTGTTAATGGTATATCCCATGTATGGACTTGTCTTGCTATCACTTGATCTTTCTCCAGATCTACCTCAGGCATTCTCTCAAAAGCTCAACTTTGAGTGCCATCTTATTGATGTACTCCTGGATGCTTTGGGTTTCATCCATAATAATGACTTTGACACTCGCTATACCCCAACCATCTTCCTACCATCTGGCATACAATCTCTTGGATATTGGGCATGGGCTGGAACCAACACTGTGTTGAGCTTCCAGGTCTTCATATCAACAGCTTTCTTGTCCTTCTTAGGCCAGCAATCTATATTGGCACAGTATCTGATGACTGGCAGAGCATATATACTGATGGCATGGATCTTGTTCTTCCTACTGAACTGGCTCTTCAGGATCTGTCAGGATCTTTCACAATACTTTGATGTTTCTATCTTCCTTGCCTTTTTGTGGGTCCCATGTGACTGTGGGATACCGAGGAACTTGTAACTGGTTTTATGTCTGCTATGTGACCCTCAGTAGTTTCATCCCAACAGTCTTAATTACTTTCCTTCTCTTGACTATCACCCATCTACACTTCTCTAGACTGAATGATATCCCAATGTCTTCACTGAAGATCCATATATATGTTTGTGTGTTTGTATTCATAAATATGCCTACAATTCACACAGCAGGATTGTCAGGATTAGCACATTGAAGAGAAGATGTCCAGAGATTAGCTATCTATACAGTACCATTAAAACAGGGGTCCCCAACCCCCAGGCATGGCCCACCAAGAATCAAGACATGTGAATGAAGCCCCATCCACACAAGCACAGGGTCCAGGCAGTTTACAAACCATGCCTCCTTGGTTCACTGAAAAACCACCCTCCAAGGAACCAGTCCATGGCACCCAAAAGGTTGGAGGTAGCAGCATTAAAGAATAATCCAAGAGCATTGCAAGCATAATAATAGCAGGTTATGACCAGGGAGAATATGTTGTATTGAGAGATCTAGTTGTACCTCTTAAATAATCAATAGTTATAAACTGGGCTCAACCTACAATCACACTTATTAAGGACTCTACAAAGCAGGCATGTATTTTATCTCCCATGTGAACTGTCTGATCACCAGTAATATTCTGCATAGTATATCTGATGAGTGAATAGTGGCTCACTTCCAAAGTAGGGCAATCATGAATTGGATTATTCTCACAAACACTATGGTTCATCACAGCTGCACAAGAGTCCGTGTTCATATTTGATATCAGGTGTTGTTCATTTAAGAGAAGGCTGTAACACAATAGCTGTTGTGACCTGTAAATATGAGTTTAAACTCATCTCTGACATGGAATAAGAAGCCAGATTCTTGCACAACCATAAAATGTTTGATGTCAGCTAATACGATTCAGTAGTTTATCATTTCACAAGCTGGAGTAACTAATCTGACATCAACAAAATGATTGGGGAGGTGACTACTGCTCCCTGTTTTGCTATCAACTACATCATGTTTGGGATAAATTGCATCTCTTAAATTGAATGGCTGACAGTGCTGTGCCTCAAAGAAGAATATTCTTCAATTAAGCATTCAAAGCTCCTACAACCTGCAATTCCTTAGATATATAAAAATTAGGCAAAATATGAAACCAAATCAGTTTTCTATAATATATAGAAATACAAACAAATCCTTGTTCTCAAACATAAAATTTCTAGAATTTTAGTTTAATTCCTAATCTTAAAAAGATGGCAGTTCCTAACATCTTTCATGGCTGATCTTTAAAACTAGGCAAACATAGAGATTATAGAGAAATATAGAGATAACTTCGAAGAAAGAATGAAGCAAATAACAAAACATGAACTGAGGGGTAAAACATCGAGAGTCTGTTACTATATAGCTTCCTCAACAAAGAAAATTCTAGAATATCTTGTGGTCTCTTACTTTGTCCTGGTAAGAAACCAAACAGTTATTCAGATCCTGCATGGTCTCTCATGGTTTCCTCATTATTCAAGGGTTATCCAGCATCATCACCATTAAAATGAACCTGTCCATAGGCTATCTCTTACATTTTTGTGATTGCTACCAACACAGATGCTGAAAAAGCCATTGTGAGTTTGCTTTGATATCAAAATGAAGTTTTATACAGTCCTGGCTGTTAATATATGTAATATCAAATATTCATCTTCCTTACTATTTTTGGGTAGTATGCCCAATAAAAAGATTTCTGATCTAATTTTATTAGTTCTCTAAAAAAAACTCTGTCTTAGCGTCTTTCTCATACCTAGATTGTATCTGCATTTGTGCAAACCATGTCATAACAATCCCTTGTACACTTAACTGTTGTTTAGTTTTTAGTTCCCCATTTATATTCAAATTATCTCTGTATCTAACAACATTCTATTTGGGTTTGGTCAACTTGCTGGTAGGCCAAAAAGAGTTATTAAAATTTCTTAAAATTCTGGCAAAGATGAAAACCAGATTTGATACCTATTATTTTCTCTTTTGATCTTATTGCCATTCTTGCCTATTGCTTTTCAATGAGGAACATTTGGTCAATTAAAGAAACACATCTTCAATATATTGGAGGATGTCAGAAGGAACAGCTGCCATAATTTTGCAACATTGCAGTTCCCAAGATCTCATCTATCCCCTGCAGCCTCTCCTCAGTCTTTCCCACTTGGCTTGTATCACTGTACCCGACAAAAGAAATGCCACTGAAAGAATGGCCATGGGCTGGATTTCTCTCTACTAATAGCGATTGGGATAAGCCTTGGAGAAATGAGGCGAACCAGTGCAGGAGTGTCCTAAAAGGACCCCTTGCTCAATGCCTTTGAACGCTGCTGAGAGGTCAATGAAAATCTCTGCAACAGAGCTGATGTGTGTTCTCCTATGATTAGGAATTTTTTATTATTATTTTTATTTACATATCCACTGAAATCATTTGCTAAGCTATGTGTCCTCTGGGTGTACAGCGATTTTCTTGATAATTCTTCTATTTTACAAAGTAATACATAGATAGACACATAGACACATAGTAATAATTTCATCTATTACAACTTATAGATTATAGTCCTCTCCATTCTCACCATGTATAATACCTTTTCTTTATTTCATATCTTTAATCTTAATTACAGCCATATTTCTATTTCTTATTCTTATCATCTAACCATAGGTAAAATAGCTCCATATCTTATAATATTCCTTTTGTTCTTTTTCTTTAATTTCCAAATGTCTGTCTGTTCATTTCTGCACATTCTAGTATTTTTCTAATCACTATCCACTCTGTTGGGATCTCTTAATTTTCCCAATATTGAGCAAATACAGTCCTGGCTGCTGTTAATATATATAATATCAAATATTCATTTTCCTTACTATTTTTGGGGTAGTATGCCCAATAGAAAGATTTCTGATTTTAAGTCAATATGTTTTATCATTTTTTCCAACCATGTATATATCTTTGTGCAAAATTTTCTTGACATTGGGCATGTCCACCACATGTGATAATATGATCCGTGTGCCTGGTGACATTTCCTACATTTAGCCGAATTATCTTTGAACATCTTTACCAGTCTAGCTGGTGCTAAGTTCCATCTATAAAACATCTTGTATAGAGTTTCTTTGTACACAGTTGCGATTGTCGTTTTATAATTCCTGTCCTATAATTTCTGCCATTTTTCCAACTCGTCTAGTATAACAAAAATTCTTTGCCCATACAATTATTGTCTCGTTCACCTGTTCCTCCTCCTGTCTAATAAATAGGAATAGGATTTCTTTATTCCTTGTTCATCTATACCATTTCATCAAGAAGTATTTGATCTAATACTATTATTTCTCTATAAAAACGCTCTGTCTTAGCATCTTTCTCATACCTAGACTCTATCTGCACTTGTGCAAACTATGTCATATCAATGCCTTGCTCACGTAATTGTTGTTTGTTTTGAGTTCCCCATTTATATTCAAATTATCTCTGTATCTAACAACATCTAGCCCATTTTATCCGACAAAAGAATGGCCATGGGCTGGATTTTTCTCTATGAATAGCAATTGGGATAAGCCTTGGAGAAATGAGTCAAATCATTGCAAGAGTACAATAAAAGGACACCTTGCTCAATGCCTTTGAATGCTGCTGAGAGGCCAATGAAAACCTTTGCAACAGAGCTGATGTGTGCTCTCCTTTGGTGAAGAAGTTTTTTATTATTATTATTTTATTTACATATCCACTGAAATCGTTCGTTAAGCTGTGTGTCCTCTGGGTGTACAGCGATTTTCTTGATAATTCTTATATTTTACTAAGTAATATATAGATACATAGTAATAATTTCATCTGTTACAATTTATAGATTATAGTCCTCTCCATTCTCACCATGTATAATACCTTTTCTTTATTTGGCCATGGGCTGGATTTCTCTCTATTAATAGCCATTGGGATAAGCCTTGGAGAAATGAGGCAAAACATTGCAGGACTACAATAAAAGGACACCTTGCTCAATGCGACCGAAGGCTGCTGAGAGGTCTGCAGTAGAGCTGATGTGTCCTCTCCTATGGTGGGGATTTTTTGGCTGCATGGACCACCCCCCAGGGACTCATGGAGTCACTCTCTTAGTGACTTTCACTAGACAGGAGGAACATGAGTCTAATTGACAGGTGGTTGCACTGACAGCATCAAGAACTCTCCATTTCCTGGTGTCCAACTGGATCAAATTGTTCTCACATAACTAAGAAAGACCTGTCTTCAGGCAACTCGCAGGGACCTGCACAACACTGAAAGCTGTTTCATGAGAAAAAAAACTCTAGTAGGGTAGAATTACTCTAAAAAATAAAATGCACTTATCCCTAAGAAAGCAATTCTATATATTCCAGATACAGGGGACTCAAAATGTAAATTCCAGTCCCCTAAATTTGATTCAAAATATTTCGATATTCAGATAAAATTTTAAAATACATAGAATTCAGCTATATCTACTGTAACTCAGAAGAATTCAAAAGTCAACACAAAATTTAAATGAAAGGTTTTTTTTCCTCTTTTGGGGAAAAAGAGATTGAAATCTGTTATCAAATTGTATTTTTAAAGACTGGCACAACATACGTATATTTTATTCTTTTTTACATAAAGTTAAAAAAGATTTCAGCTGTAACCATTTTTAGTATCACTTAGGCATAGGAGTGGCAATAATTTGCCTTACTTGAGAATTATATTATATGGAAATATGGCTATATTGTTGATATTTGTATAGATTATATCCAAGCTATATTTTAGATGAAAAGTTGCCATTACTAGTGTATCAGTGCATTTTGCACTAATTGCAGATTCTGAATGTTTTTCAAATAAATGTTCTAAGACAAATTATTATTTTTAATTAATAATTTTTAATTATTACAAAATTCAAGTTATATTCCATATTTCATTATACAAATCAAATCAAATCAAATTTTATTCATCACATACACAGTCATACGTGGTACAAAATGCAGTGAAATGCATATGGAACCACTCGCAACCCTAAGCAGTAGAGCAAAGAATGGTCTAGACAGAGTAGGAGAATAAGTTAGGAGTGAAGTAGTTTCTGGGAATTCTGTTTAGTCCTGGGTTGTTATGGTTTATGTTTTAATGTCCATATTGTCTGTGGGAAAAAGCTTCTCCTTAGTCTCTCTGCGTTGGTTTTCAGGCAACTGGAGCATTTCCTGACCGCATCATATCAAACAGTCCGTTGTTGGGATGGCTGGGTCCTTCAGTATCTTCCTGGCTGTAGTACAGCATTGTTTCTTATAGATGGAGTGCAGTTCAGGGAACTTGATGCAGATGATGTGCTCTGCTATGTGCACCACTCTCTGTAGAGTTCGTCTGTCCTGCATGGTACTGTTTCCAAACCAGGTAGTGATGTTTCCCATCAAGATGCTTTCTACTGTGCAGGAGTAGAAGTTCCTGAGCACTTTGGGGGGCAGTCTGAAGTCTCTCAGTCATCTGAGATGGTATAGATGTTGCTGGAACTTCCTCACCATGGTGTTGATATGTCGGGTCCATGTCAGGTTCTGTGAGATGTGGATGCATAGGTATCTGAAGCAATCCACTCTCTCCACTGGGATCTTATTGATGATGGGCGTCTGGTATGTCCTTTTCTGTTTTGTGCTAAAGTCCACTATCAACTTCTTTGTCTTGCTACATTGAGAAGGAAATTGTTTTTCTGATACTAGTTCTCCAGATTTCTGATCTCATCTAGATAGTCTGTCTCATTGTTGTCAGAGACAACAGGCCCACCACAACAGTGTTGTCAGCAAACTTGATGATGATGGTGGAATCTGTAGAGGCCGTGCAGTCATATGTGTATAGGGAATATAGTAGGGGGTTCAGAACGCAGCCTTGGGGGCTTTGGTGTTGAGGTTGAGTGAGGTTGAGACATACCCACCTATCCTTACTGCCTGCGGTCTTCTAGTTAGAAAGTTGGAGATCCACTGACATAAAGGTGGGCTGAGGCCCAGGTGCTTCAGCTTGTTGGTAAGTGTAGAGGGTATTATGGTATTGTGAACTGTAGTCCACAAAGAGTTTTTTAATGTAGTTCCCTTTTTTAGTGTCCAGATGAGTGAGTGATGTGTGTAGGAGGTGAGAGATGGCATCGTTGCTTGAATGGTTATGGCAACAGGTGAACTGTAGAGGGTCTAGTGTGTCTGGTAGTGAAGAAGTGATGAGGTTTCTGACTAGTCACTTGAAGCATTTCATCACTATGGAGGTTAGGGCTACAGGGCAGTAGTCATTGAGGATAATAGGATGGGTTTCTTGACAATGGGGATAATGATGGACTCTTTGAAGTATGTGGGGATTGTTGATTGGAATAAGGAGAGGTTGAATATCATTATGAACACTGGTGCTAATTGGTCTGTGCAGGATCTGAGGATGCAGCCTGGGATGCCATCTGGCCTGCTGTTTTCCGAGTGTTCACTCTCCTGAATGCTCTCCTCACCTCGTGCTTGGAGATGGTGGGTGCATTTTCAGTGGTGGCATCCTCTTCTTGACTGCAGACCTTGGCGTTGCTAGCATCAGCATTGTTAGCACCATTGGCTCCATTTGCTGCAGTCTCAAAGCGGGTGTAAAAGGTGTTAATTTCATCTGCCAGGGACACATCTGCAGTCATCTTGCTGGATTTTGGAGGTTTGTAATCTGTTATTGTTCTCAGACCTTGTCACAGACTCCTAGAGTCATCCTGTTGGAATTGTGACTCTAGTTTCCTCCCATAGCGCTGCTTGGACTCCTTTACCACTTTCTGCACATTGTATGCTGCAGTCTTGTATGGGACCATGTGATCCGATGCAAGTCCCACATTATAGACTGTGGTGTGAGATCTCAGAGCACCACGGTCTTATCTATCCACGGCTACATTGGGAAACATTCTGATGGTTGTTTTTTGAATGGCGTCATCTGATGAAGTTTCCTGATGAATCCCATAACTGCTTCCATATACTTGCTGATGTCCTTTGTGCTGCATTGGAACATGTCCCAGTCTGTGTCATCGAGTGCATCCTGTAAGGCATCCACTGATTGCTCTGTCCATTGCACAACCACCCTCTGAGTCAGGGGTTCTTGTTTAAGCCTTTGTTTGTATTTAAGCATTAGGAGGATGGCAGCATTTCACAAATGGGGGGCAAGATCGGCTATGGTTGCTTTTTGCTTTAGGGATATGCTATAAAAGTTCATCAGTCCTAAAAATGCTTGCAGTTCCATTTTGGTGGTTGGTGTGGGTACTTTTTGGATTGCTCTGACCTTTTCCGCTGTGGGGTGGATGCTGTCAGTGTCAATGAGGTATCCCAGGAGTTCTACTTTGGGGACAGCTATGTGACATTTGTCCTGTTTGACTTTTAATCCGGCTTTTAGGAATCTTTGCAGGACTGTTCTGAGTCTTGCGATGAGTTCTTTCCGGTTCCTGGCCATGATTAATAAGTCATCAAAGTAGGGAAATACTCCTGGGATGCCCTGTAAAAGACATTCCATTAAAGATTGAATATTCTGGGTGCTACGCTGACCCCAAACTGCAAGCGGTTGCATTTAAATGCAGCACGGTGGGTCATGATTGTTTGCGCTTCAGCTGTTTTGGGGTCTACAGGCAGTTGTTGATATGCCTGCACAAGATCAAGTTTTGTGAAAAATTTTCCTTGACCTAGTGAATGTAGGAGGTGCTGCACTACTGGAACCGGGTAAGCGTGATGTTGCAGAGCTTTATTTATTGTGCATTTATAATCTGCACAGATTCTGACCAAGCCATCAGGTTTAATGGGGGGTGACTATGTATGCCTCCCATTGGGCATGGTCGACTGGTTCCAGTATGCCTTGTTGAATTAATTTATCCAATTGTTTGTCTGCCTTTGGTTTGAGTGCGAAGGGGACTTTGCGTGGTTTCATTCAGATTGGTGCAACCCCGGGGTCTAGACTGAATGCTATTG
>JANHFJ010407481.1:0-10170 GCA_032468195.1 Cerberus rynchops
AGAGTTTATAACAGAGTTCCTCTTAAATACAAAAACTTGCAGATTCCAAAGCATTAGACATTAAGAACATAGTATGTTCTTAAAACAGAAAGCTACTGTGGCTGAACCCCTGCACAGACTCTTAGACAAAACAACTTCATGGAAATGGGGTGCCCCAGAACAAAGAGCTTTCGAGAAAGCAAAAAACCTGATCACATCAGACAGCCTCCTAGTCCAATACCATGAATCAACGCCCTTACAACTGACATGCGATGCATCCCCATACAGAGTGGGGACTGTGCTCAGCCACAAACTCCCCTGCAGGGCAGACACCCCTATAGCTTATTTCTCTTGAACGCTTTCGGCCGCGGAGAGGAACTACAGCCAACTTGACAAAGAAGCCTTGGCTGCGGTGGCTGGCATAAAGCGTTTCCATGACTACTTCTATTCACGCTCATCACCAACCACAAGCCCCTACTGGGGCTCATAGCAGGAGACAAGCAAACTCCACAAATTCTGTCCCCCCGCCTCACCCCTGGACTGAATTCCTGGCAGCATATACATACAAACCAGGCACCCAAATAGCACATGCTGACACCCTCAGTATGTGCCCCATTGAAGACCCAGCCCCAGCACACCACATACTGTTACTCGAGCAAATGCCAGAAACCCCAGCCATGGTGGCACTCATTGCTAAACTCACGCTGAAGGACCACACGCTCTCCAGAGTCCTTCACTGGGTTTTAAAGGGCTGGCTGGCACAGCCGCATGGCAGGGAATTCAAAAAATATAAAACGCGCAAACACGAGCTGTCAGCCCAAAAAGGCTGCCTGTTGTGGGGAAACCATGTAGTCATCCCAATGCAACTATGCCCCAAAATCTTGGACACCCTTCACAAGGGCCACCCAGGCATAGTCAGGATGAAAGCCCTGGCATGAAGCTATGTCTGGTGGCCCAACCTAGACTCTAATATTGAACACAGGGTCAAGCTCTGCAGTCCCTGCCAGAAATCCAAGGCTGCACCCCCCGCGGCCCCCCCAACCAGATGGGAGACACCACGGAACCCATGGTCCTGGCTCCACCTGGACTTCGCTGGCCCAGTGCAGGGACAAATGCTCCTGATCATCGTGGATGCATACTCGAAATGGACAGAAGTCCAACAGATGGCCACAGCTACGACGGACTCAGTAATAAAAACCTTACAAAAACTCTTCACCACCCACGGCATCCCCAACATAATAGCGTCAATGGGCCCCAATTCACGGCTTCCATATTCCAACATTTTCTCATGGGCCTGGGGATCAGGCACGCCCCCTCAGCCCCCTATAATCTGGCCACAAATGGCGGGGCGGAATGCGCCATCAGGTCAATGAAGGACGCCATCAATCGTATGAAAGAAGATGATTTACAATATAAAATCAACACTTACTTGCTCTCCCAACATACCACACCATCCCCCACATCACAATTCAGCCCAGCAGAACTCTTGATAGGCCAAAAGATTAAAATCCCCCTCAACTACCTTCACCCGGATGACCACCCCGGGGACGATGACCAACCCCACACAAAAGTAAGGTCTTTTCAGGTGGGGGAGGGAGTCTACGCAAGAAACTACCCGGGTCCATCAAAGTGGATACCTGGGACCATAATAAGGTCAACCAGGCCACGGTCGTATGAACTACAATTACAGGACGACCGGGTGTGGAAAAGGCATGTGGATCAACTCCGGGGCCGGAGCGAGGTAAAGGCCAGCCAAAATGGTGGCAAGGGACACTACCAACAAGACCCGGCACCCTCCAGTGGAGGGCAGCCACAAGGGGGGGGGGGCAACCAGAGGTCCCTGAAAGCACCCACCTACCTGGGGCCAGAGTTGCACCCCATTCTGTAGCAGCCACCACCGAGGCCCAACCGCCTCAAACAAGCAGACCAGAAGAGGACCCAGGAGCTCCATGCGTCTCTTCTGATGGCGCAGTCGAAATGAAGATGAGCCTGCGCAGATCGGAGAGAAACTGGCGCCGCCCAGCGTATTTAGATGAATATGCGTGCCGGGTGCAAACTAACTAGCTAGACTCTAACTGGGAGGGGAGGGGTGTTGTGTCTGCGCATGTGTGGTGGAGTTTTACCTCAGGTCCGCCCGCACCGTGCCAACTTCTGGCAGCTGATTGGCTGTTGGCCTGGAGGCCCCTGATTGGCTGAAGACAGGGTGAGCGCTGATTGGATGCAGGCGGAGCCACAGGAAAGTATAAAATGAGCGGCTCGCCTGCAGCTGAGTGCTTCTTTTATTCGGAAGAAAATAAAAGGGAGCTCTCACGGCTATCTAGACTGACCCACGTCTTTGTCTATTCTTTGAACCTGCGAGCTGGGAAATCCAGGAGCTAACATTAAGCACAACAACTTTGTGGCTAGAGATGTCCAGCTGTTTGATTTTTTTTCTGTCCAATTCTTGGAGTTTGCTTGGACAAGTCCCTGCCGTTTTCTTGACTAGGATTTCCAGATATGGTTTGCCATGATCTCCTATTTAAGGCTGAAGAGAAAGTCACTGGCTCAAGCTGTATCCATTAAACTAAAGGGGCCCTTCAGGTGTTTGAGCCTATCTATAAAAAGGTGGAAAGGATCCAATCTTGCCTAACGCTATTGCTTACACACCTAATAAACACCAAACTATAGCTGCTGAACAAGAAATTAACCAAAGGGAAGACATTCCTCCAACAGAGAAAAAAAGGATTTTTCCTCTTCTTCTTTTACTTCTCCTTGAAGCACCTTTTTAACTGTGAAGCTGGTCATGTCACAAGGAAGAGGCTTTAGCTGAAGAAAATCATATGTTTGAATCATTTTTCCTCCTCCCTCCTCCTGATTTATTTATTTATATGCAAACCCGTTTCAGGTTTATGTGTTTCTGGGAAGTTTACAATAAAACTAATAAAACAGACAAAATATGTAATATAAGAAACAAACATACTGTGGTTCCATAACCAATGCTTTCTGGACCAGGGGTCTCCAACCTTGACAACTTTAAGACTTGTGGACGTCAACACCCAGAATTGCTTTGCTTTGCTTTGCTTTGCTTTGCTTTGCTTTGCTTTGCTTTGCTTTGCTTTGCTTTGCTTTGCTTTGCTTTGCTGGCTGAGGAATTCTGGGAGTTGAAGTCCGCAAGTCTTAAAGTTGCCAAAGTTGGAGATTTCTGGCCTAGATAACAGTTCCTGGAGCATACTCATTCTTGAAGATCAGATAGGAACAGGTAGAAAAACAAAGAAATGCAATTTTTGTACATGTATGGTACCATCAATATGTGAAATTAGGTGTTTTATAGAATGCCTAAGAAATCTATAGAATGCCAAAAAATTCACATATTTATTAATTATTGTGACTATGATTTATGATACATGTCCTATTACTGGCTATTTATATGTACACTGTGAACTTATGCAACTTATGCATTCCATTCCATTCTATTTCCTAATTGCATTTCATGCAATACCAAAAGGCAAACTGTATAAAGTATAAAATGCTCATACTAAAATGCCATTCTAGCCTTCCCTGTTGAAGCAAGTAGGTCATGACTGATTTTTCCCCTTATTGTCCTGTGCACATAAGGCATTTCTCTGCGTTATTTTGTGTTTCTTCTTTCATTTTCAGATAGGCCTTTTCAATAAAGAGTTAGGGTTAGGCTTACCCCTTTTCATGACTCTTTTCATATTTTGCCTAAACAGTTCTTGTCATTCTGCACAATGCAGAATTTATTATACACAATGCATATATGGCATATTATAATAACACAAACACTTCATACTTTGCCAAAAAAAGTTACACATTCTATAGATTTCCAAGGCATTCTATACAATGCCAGCTTTTTGTGTGTTGCCAGTAACACATAATTTATTCAATTTTATTATTTATTCGAGCCTTTCAAAGTCATTATAAAGAACCTGTACTAACTTGCCAAAGTTTGATTCAACTTTGTAGCAAAGTCAGTAATGACAAAAATGGGAGGGTTAGGGCAGTAGCGCTAACCAGCAAGTGTTTCATGAACTCATGAACTCTATCTCTGTTTTCAGAGAAGGCTGCCTCGTGTGAGTTATTCCCTTAAAAATATCTTTCTCTCTAACATGTTATCTATTTAATTGAAGTTGGGCACAACTTTATTGGAAAATGTTTGCAGGAGGAAGGGTTGAATAATCTTTGTTCACTGATTTATTCCATGATAGTTAATGAATGACACAATCTGTTCTTTGGCCATGTTCTTTGTCATGTGACTGTTGATTTCTCCATAAATACATTAGCTTCCCTTACAAAGCCAATTGAATCTCCAGGCTACCCATCTGTGGTCTTAAAGTAGCACAATCATGACTCAACAACAGCTAAGTAAGGTTATGGATGAAAAATTGGAAGAAAATGAAAAGATGGCTCTTTCGGAACGAACATTTATGTATGATGGGGTATTACATCCTACTATAGCCTGTTGCCTGGAAACTCTGAAAAGGATCCATACTTTTAATGTTCAGGAAGATGATATCATACTAGCGTCGTACCCCAAAACAGGTAAATATTATAGTTTTGCAAGGAATGCTTTTGCATATATGTAGCCATGTTTAATTGTTTCTTTAGAGTTTATAACAGAGTTCCTCTTAAATAAAAAAACATGCAGATTCCACAGCATTAGACATTTTCTTGTGATGCATTTAATAATTTGTCTTAATGAAATTCCTCAGTGATTACTATGTCTAAGATGGCATTCTTGATCTTCTGTGTATTTCAAGAAATAAATAGGTCATGATGTTGGTATTTCTGCTTAAAATAATCAACTATATGAACAATACTGTGATTCTGAAAATGTCAGTTACATGTTTTCCAAATCAAGCCATGAATGTATGAAAATACATTTAAAGGTATTTATAGGTGGCATCTACTGCCAGCGAGCTTGGCAAAATTGTATCTGCAATGTTCTGCGCAGGCGCGAATGGAGCTTCCACTCCGGTCCCCCTGCGTGAACGATTGAACTGACAGCTGATTGGTTGTCAAACAGGCGATTCCCATTGGCTGGCCCTCCAGCCAATGGGAAACGCAGAAAGTGACACCGCGGCAAATTATAAATGCCGCGGCTAACTTTTTCTCCTCCACTTACGACCTACCTCAGGCGATGATGCTAGTTTTACTTGCAGCTTGGAAATAAAGGGACCCTTCGCAGTCATCCAAAAGGACCCTGCGTGTATGATATTTTTCAACCGATTTGGACCAGGGTTTCGACTAAAACACTGGCGACGAAGGTGGGATGCTGAGGAACAAAATTCCACGAGCCCAGTAACTTTGGAAACCCAACATGTCCATGGTTCAACCCGACGCAGCTGCTGCTGCCGCCGCAGCCTCTCCACCCATGCCAGCCGCAGCCGCAGGACCTGGCAACGCATCATCCTCTACCAGTGGCCTACAATGCGGGGCCTTCAACCCAAAGAAAGAATCTTGGTCCCTGTTTATGGACAAGTTCAAATTCTATCTCATGGGGTCCAGACAAACCAACTGCACAGATCAGGAAAAACAAGATATTTTCCTGAACGGGTGTGGACCAGACGTCCTACAGATGGCCAGCGCAGTAGCATCCCCACAAACATTGTGGAAATATCATGGACCAAGCTAAAAAGAAGGTTACAGGCCCATTATGCCCCAACACCTTCTTCCTTCTTGAGAAGAGCCAAATTCTACAAAAGAGAGCAAGCTGAGGGAGAATCAGTGGCAGACTATCTCGCAAGCCTCAGAGTCCTGGCCACCGGGTGTAAGTTCAGAAGGGGACCCTCCAGCAATTCCAGGTGGACAAACGACGGCCCCAGACAACCAAGTGAAGGCTGCCTAACCATATACAGCGATGTTCAGCGCACATCGGAAGACGGGACCAAATCGGAAGAATTCAATACATCAGTCAGCATCGGAGGGAAACCGTGTAAGCTTCAAATCGACTCGGGATCCCCGGTCACCTTAATGCCTTGGAGGAAGTTAAAGCAACTCATCCCCTCCATTCAGAAGGAAGACCTAAGCGCAGCCCAAACCAATCTACGAGATTGCCAAGGCACACCAATCCCAATCCTGGGGCAAATCGAAGTCCTCGTTAACCACAATCAAGTCACCGACTACCTGCCCGTCACGGTCACAGAGCAGGAATTTCCACTCCTGCTTGGCAGGGCATGGATCCGCTGCCTCCAAATCAAATTAGATGACCCGCAATTGATCAACAACACCATGACTAGCCCATTACCCAAAGAGGACATCACAGAGGAGTTTGCGGACGTCTTCAATGGTGAGCTGGGGAAATACAAGGGGACCCCAATATCTCTTAGCCTTGATCCGGCCATTCCCCCCATTAGACTTAAGCCCCAGAGAGTTCCATTGGCCCTAAAACATAAGGTCGATGAACAACTGGACAAGTTAATAGCTCAAGGCATTTTAGTGCCCGTCGACCATGCTCGGTGGGAGACCCCAATAGTCACCCCCCTTAAGCCGGATGGCTCCCTGAGAGTATGTGCAGATTATAAACGTTCCGTCAATAAGGCCCTACAATGGAACCCATACCCGGTACCAGTAGTCCAACATCTCCTCCACTCTTTGGGGCAAGGCAAAATCTTTGCAAAATTGGACCTGGCACAAGCTTACCAGCAGTTGCCAGTGGACGAGGAGACAGCAGAGGCTCAAACCATAGTTACACACCGGGGTGCCTTCAAATGCACACGCCTCCAGTTCGGAATAAGCACGGCCCCCGGAATTTTTCAATCGCTAATGGAACGTTTGTTGCAGGGCATCCCTGAAGTAACCCCATATTTTGACGACGTGTTGGTGGCAGCTGACAACCACCGCGACCTCACCACCAAGCTGCGACAAACACTCCAAAGGTTCCGGGACGCGGGGCTCAAATTAAATAAACAGAAATGCTTAATTGGCGTCTCAGCGGTTGAATTTCTAGGTTTTAAAATTGACGCGGTGGGCATACACCCAACGGACAGTAAGACAGCTGCTATCCACAATTCACCCCCACCATCCAACAAAACGCAATTGCAAGCGTTCTTAGGACTGCTAAATTTCTATAGTATATTTCTGAGACATAAAGCCACGATCGCTGAGCCCTTACACAAACTCCTAAGCAAAGACACCCCGTGGCACTGGGGGGAGGCTGAACAAAAGGCATTCCAGGCAGTAAAAACTTTATTGACTTCCGATAGCGTCTTGGTGCAATATAGTGAGTCAATTCCACTTCAATTGACCTGCGATGCTTCTCCCTATGGGGTCGGCGCCGTCCTCAGCCATGTATTTCCTGATGGCCATTCTGCCCCCATTGCCTTCTATTCAAGAACCTTATCTCCACCTGAAAGGAACTACAGCCAAATAGACAAAGAGGCCCTAGCGGCCATCGCCGGCATTAAGCGTTTCCATGACTATCTTTATGGCCGGAAATTCACACTTGTAACTGACCATAAGCCCCTGCTGGGCATAATTGCTGGGGACAAACAAACCCCCCAAGTCTTATCTCCACGGATGTCCAGATGGCTAGAATTCTTAGCAGCTTACTCCTATGTCCTCGAACACCACCCTGGGACACAAATTCCCCATGCTGATGCACTCAGCAGGTGCCCACGGCCAGGCAGCCCAGCCGACCCGGCTCCATCCATCCCTTTGCTGCTCATCGAACACGTTCAAGGAGACCCAGTTACAGCTGATACAATTGCTCAACATACAACAAAAGACCCCACACTTAATACAATTCACCACTGGGTACTTAAGGGGTGGCCCTCTCAGAAACGAGGGGAAAAATTTAAACCATACGAATGCAGACAATCTGAAATCTCCACACATCGTGGATGCCTTCTGTGGGGACACAGAGTCATCATACCCCCCACCCTGAGGAACCTCATCCTCACATCTATACATGAGGGCCACCTGGGCATGGCACGCATGAAAGCACTGGCCAGAAGCTATGTCTGGTGGCCAGAGCTCGATAGAGACATTGCAAATAAAGTACAATTCTGCCAACCGTGTCAATTGTCCCACGCCGCCCCCCCCCGGAGCCCTCCGTCTAAATGGGAGCCCACTCAGAATCCGTGGTCCTGCATACACATTGATTTTACGGGACCAGTCCAGCACCACATGCTATTCATCGTGGTGGACTCCCATTCCAACTGGACTGAGGTGGTTCCAATGCGTTCTGCCACCACAGACTCCACAATAACCGCCTTACAAAAACTTTTCGCCACACACGGATTGCCTGATGTCGTTGTATCGGACAATGGACCACAGTTCACCGCAACCGAATTCAACAACTTTCTTCGAACCTTGGGAATCCGACACGCAACTTCGGCACCGTTCCGGCCCATGGCGAATGGGCGAGCTGAACGGGCCGTCCGCACAACAAAGGACGCACTCGCCCGGATGACCTCCGGGAATTTACAACAAAAAATAAATACATTTCTCCTGGCCCAACATTCGACCCCTTCCCCAACCTCCCACTGCAGCCCGGCCGAACTGTTAATGGGGCGAAAAATAAAGATTCCCCTTAGCAGGGTTCACCCAGACGCTTCCCCCCCCATCCCCACCGTCCCGGATCCAGGGATAAGAACTTTTGCAAGGGGGGAGGGGGTATTCGCCAGAAATTACACTGGCCATCCCAAATGGGTAACAGGAACAATAAACCGCCCCACAGGACCCAAGTCCTACGAAATTGAATTAAACGATGGCCGCATTTGGAAGCGGCACATCGATCAACTAAGGGCAAATAAAACTATGGGAAAAGACCCCAATGGGGAGGGGGAATCACCCGAACCCATGGACGATGACACCACCGACGAAGGCGCGCAACACTTACCTGGGGGCCTACATACTTTTCCACCTGCCGCCGAGGCCCATCAGCCACCGTTTCCGTTGCCGCCGCCTTCGCCACCGCCGCTGCAGACGCTGCCGAGAACAGAGGAGGTTCCCAGCACATCTTACCCGGGCGGCAGCAGCGGCTCGAATGCAGGGAGCCTGCGCCGTTCAACACGCACAAGGCAACGCCCCACTTACCTGAAGGACTACGCTTGCACGATCAGGAATCTCGAAACTTCAGGAGCAAGAGGGGAGGGGTGCAATGTTCTGCGCAGGCGCGAGCGGAGCTTCCACTCCGGTCCGCCGGCATGAACGATTGAACTGACAGCCGATTGGTTGTCAAACAGGCGACTCCCATTGGCTGGTGCTCCAGCCAATGGGAAGCGCAGAAAGTGACACTGCGGCAAATTATAAATGCCGCGGCTGCCGCTTTCTCCTCCACTTATGACCTACCTTGCCAATGATGAGAGTTTTGTTCGCGGCTTGAAAATAAAGGGACCCCTCGCGGTCATCTATCCATACCCCGCATGTGTGGTATTTTTCAATCGATTTGGACCGGGTTTTCGACCAAAACAGAAACTAATCAAGAAGAGAAGCAACTTGGAATTAAGGAAAAACTTCCTAACAGTGAGGACAATTAACCAATGGAACAACTTGTGGGTGCTTCGTCACTTGAGGTTTTTAAGAAGAGACTGGACAGTCACTTATCTGAAATGGTATAGGGCATAGATGTCAAACTCGCAGCATGACATTTTTCTCCTTCGCAGAGTTGGGGTGGGCGTGGCCTGTGTGTAACGCATCCAGCAGCAAATTTGACACTCCTGGTATAGGGTCTCAAGACCTCCAGGGCCCCTTCCAGCTCTATTCTGATTGATTGATTGATTGATTGATTGATTGATTGATTGCATTACCATGTAAAATGTGCTTTATTTCCTATATATTGTATTACACTGTACAGATAACTCATTCCTACTAAAGCAGCAATATAGGCCAGAGGTCTAACTAATCCTAGGCATGAATGGGACTTGAACACAGGCATTCCAGAGGTGTGGCGATTGGTTCTCTGAAACGCAATCCTGTGTTTGGTCCCTCTCAAAGGTATGAGCCAAACATTGGGAGCCAGCACCAGACAAATACAAAACAGCCACCTCTTGAAGCTTTACGCAAGATATAATAATGTAACATTGCAGAAAGAAGAAGGATCTGATTGGGACAGAAAGCAAGCCGAAAGGTCCCCTCAGGAAACAAGATGGCTGTATCTGCAGCTCGCTTTGAAAGAAGGTCAAAGCAACACCCAGAGCGAGTGCCGCTTTGCTCTCTGCCCCTCCCCCCCCCCTTCTTTCCATCTGTGGA
>JANHFJ010407665.1:0-10150 GCA_032468195.1 Cerberus rynchops
CTTTTTCGAGATCGTGGAGTACTTGGTGCTCTCTGAGCTTGGCTGTTTGCTTGCAGACATTTCATTACCCAGCTAGGTAACATCAGTGCCGGTGAGTATGGGGTTTTCTCCCTCTTTATATACAGCAGCTATTTATTTTTTCCTGATCTTCTATGCTGACCGTACAGTGGCCGATCTTTTTCTAGATCAGCCAACTCAGCAAGGTCATACCTGCCAGGTGACTCTGAATTCTGACCTACAAACGTCCAGCATCTTCACCATAATCCCCCCTATTCTTTTCCTCCCAACTGTAACCCCCCACCCCCCAAAAAATTCATCAAACTCACTTGAAGAACTGAAGCTCCCTGGAAAGATAAAACAGAAGAGTAGTAAAAAGAAATGGCCGGGTCATAGGCCAATTCTCCCAGATTTTCTAGTTTCACTGTTATGTTCAGTATGAAAATTGGGCTCAGCTTCAGTCCTTTAGATCTGAAACACAAGAAGGGGAAATATTTCCTCAATGCCAAGGACCACTGGTCAATTCCTGTCTTCTTGTCTCCACTTCCCTACAGCTAGATTCTAGAATAGGGGTGTCAAACTCAAGGCCCGCGGGGTGCTTAAATCCAGGCCATGGGGCTGGCCTGAGACTATCAAAGGACTAGCCTGCAGTGCCTCTGCCAACGAAACCGAAAATCAAGCCGAAACTGTGCCAAAAACTGTGCTGAAAAATGAGTCAAAAATGGGCTGAAAACAGTGCTGAAAAATGTGAAGGCCTCAGGAGGCCTGTATTTGGCCAGCAGAGTGGTACAGGAGGCCATGGAGGGCAAAAATAAGGTGCCGGGGTTGTGCGCAGTCCCCTACACCCCATTTTAGCCAATAAAGTGCTGCAGGAGGCATCCATCCTGTTCCTCCCCAGCCACCCTCACCCTGCCAATCTGCGGAGAACTACAGTGCTGATCTGGCCCTCAAACAAATCCAGTTTGACACCCCTGTTCTAGAAAATAGAAATGGTCACTAAATCTATGACAGGAATTACAAGGAAATGAATGTAACACATTCGATCCAATGGCCAGTGTTAGCAGAGAGCCCCAAAGCAACTAAAATGGGGATTTGGTGGGCCGACCTTTATTGCAAACAGCTAAACTTCCCGTCTCCAGCACAAGAGGACTGATAGAAACGGATACAGGACACAGTCCAAGCGGTGCATCTCGGACTCATTTGTATAAAGGGGATTGTGGAAAAAACAACATTCACAGGCTCTGGTATTTTATATATGATTCCATCGTAAATCTTGGGTTTAACCCTCAGCTTGTGCACAGCTTCCTATCAACCAGAGGTAGCACTTTCCTAGTGCAGGGGTGTCAAACTCAAGGCCCGCAGGTCGAATGCGGCTTGTGGAATGTTTAAATCTGGTCCTCAGGGCTGGCCTGGAAATAGGAAAGAATTGGCCCTCAGTACCTCTGCCACCCAAAAAGAGGCACCGGGGCAGGGGGGGCTTCGCACACACCCCTGTGCCCCAATTTGGTTGGCAGGGTGCTGGAGGAGGTGTCCATCCCATCTGCCCATCTCCTCCCTCTCCGCCCAGCCAGCCCGCTGAAGAGAATTACTGCTGATCTGATCCTCGAAGGAATCCAGTTTGACACCCCTGTCCTAGTAGATGGTTGAGGCGTATTTTCTGGCTCTTGCACCCTATCATGGATTTCCATGGGATGATCCAAGTTTGCAATAGCGAGGGACGGAATTAAAGACCACGAACACCACACATTACTCACCCTGAGAAGTTAAAAGATACGGAAAGATCAGGCACACAAATTCCATCCTGACCACAGTCTTTCTGGAAGGGAACCTGACAAAATACAAAAGAAACGGTGATGGGATGAGCAGAAGGAGCTTTCTTAAGGAAGGCACAGATGAAGCAGACAAAGGAATAAAATGATGTACAGATGGGTAGAATCATATATCTTACACGGGATAATATGTTTACAACTTCCTCAAGCATCTATATACTAAAGTGCTCATGTTTATCTGCTGGGTCAGTTTTATACCCTTCAGTTGCATTATAACGCCACCCATTTTTGAACTGGGTACCTAAAACTTGCTAAGTGAAAAGAATCCATAAAGTATCCAGGACCTGCATAGTTGAGAAATGTCTACAACATTCAGACCAGTTTGAATTGCAAAGTTATGGCTGTTGTAGCATTCCTTGTGGTTACATGATTGCAAATTTTGACACTCCCTACCAGCTTCCTACAAGAAAAGTAAATGGGGAAGCCAGCAGGAAGTCGAAAGTTGCTTCTACTCCCTCTGGTTTTTTGTTTTTGTTTTTTGGCCCACTTGTAATCTTTCTGTTTAGGTAAGTAAATATTGACATTATTGAAATTTGTTTATCATTACATTTATTTTTCTGTTGATGGTGTTTACTCTTCTTAGATAATCATGGGGTAACCATCAGTAAAGGTAAAGGTAAAAGTTCCCTTTGCACATATGTGCTAGTCGTTCCTGACTCTAGGCATGCTCATCTCCAGTTCTAAGCCGAAGAGCCAATGCTATCGATGACAATTCCATGGTCATGTAGCCGGCATGATTAAATGCCAAAGGCGCACGGAGCGCTGTTTATCTTCTCACCAAAGTGGTCCCTATTTTTCTATTTGCATTTTTTACATGCTTTTGAACTGCTAGGTTGGCAGAAGCTGGGGCAAGTCATGGGAGCTCACTCTGTTACACGATGCTAGGGATTCGAACCACCGAACTGCCTACCTTTCTGATCAACAAGCTCAGCGCCTTAGCCACTGAGCCACCACATTCCCTCCAACCATCAGTACTGGGGTTTAAAAAAAATATGGTCAGCTTAAAACTGAATGTTTGTTCTGGTCCCATCACCTTTTGCTCAAAGGATGACCCAACGGGTCACGGCATTGTCTAGTTTGACTTCTTTGGAAGGATGGGCGTTGTCAGTTTTGTCATTAGGAAATCTGTATGACAGCTCTCCGCTATGTCACAGTTTCTCCCCCTTGGCAACTTTAAGATGCTGGCTGGCTGGAATTCTGGGAGCTGATGTCTATCCATCTTACAGTTATCAAGATGGAGAAACGCTGTTTTATGAACACAGGGAGAATCCATTTGATCATATAATCATAACCAGGGACTGATTTTTCCATTTAGGCCAGGTTACAAGATAGTGAAATCTTTCAACATTCATGAAATCCCTTCACAGCTAACATGCCTGTGAGGGTTTGGTGGGTAAAGCAAGCAGCTGACAGATTACCTTACAGTCACTAACTCCACTCAGGTGGAGAGAGAAAGATTGAATGGAAAGCATTTTAGAGACTCTGCATTAGTGAACTCTGTAAATGAGGCTGGGGACGTCTTACTGCACTTTCCAAGATTCTGTATTTATCCAAGACCCCATTCAAAATTCCTTGCTGATATCTGTAGTTCTTGCTTCCTCAGTCTTGCCGTCTCTGTGGGGTTTGGCAACATAAGACGTCCTCAGCTGATAACCATTCATTTAGTGACTGTTTTTGTTTTCACAGCACTGAAAACAGTGACTTGTGACTGTTTTTCCACACTTCTGACTGTTGCAGCATCCCCATAGCCACGTGATCAAAATTTGGCAGCCAGCTCACATTTATGATGGTTGCAGTTTCCTGGGATTACGCGATCCCCTTTGGCAGTCTTCTGCCAAATGAAGTCGATGGGTCAGATTCACTGAACAACCATGTTACTAACAACTCCAGTGATTCACTTAACAGTAGTTGTGAATTGGTTGTAAAATGGGGCAACCCCCCCTTTTGTTGATCCCCATGACAGAGGAGATGTTAGTTCTAGATCAAAGAGTTCCCCAACCTTTCCAGGCTTGGGCCCAGAGTGTGGGGGGAGGGGGAAAAGAGGGGATGGTTTTATGGAAGGGGCAAGTGCATGTGTGCATATGTGCATGCGCATGAGTGCCCACAGCATTCACTGTGACACTTGCACAAAGGGGGCTGCAAGTGTCAGCAATGAAGTTCGTACAAATGGGGCCGCGAATGCCGGTGCTGACAATCGCACAAGTGGTGCTGTGCATACCCCCGGCTGTCCAGTCACATGACCCCGTGGCCATTAGCTCACAGCTCGGTAGTGGGTTGTGGCCCAGAGGTTGGGGACCCCTCTTCTAGATAAAGGAAGTGTTAAGACAGACTACAGAAAAATACCTCAATGTCAGTGGAGGTTTTCGTCTCAGGGTGAAGGACGGGTCGCAGATTCCTATGATCTGGTTGTTCCTGAACAGAGAATTTTGTCCGCAGCACTACTGGAGAGAAAGAGTCATCCAGGCAGACCTGGGGCCAATTAAGAAAGAGATTCTGGAGACCAGACATTTCTACCCAGATTGGTGCATTTTTCCAATCAGTGTTATAATAATTCTTACAACCTACACTTCTCACAGCAGGAGTGTCAAAGGCATCCGCTCTCCAATTTCTCACCAAACTCATTTGAAGCCAAGCTACCTTGACTTCTAATCACTCTGTAATGCTGAAAACATGCACAGAGCACCATGAACAAATTCAGGCTTTTCCAGATAATCAGTTAAAAAGTGCCAAGAAATCTTAATTTAATCATGTGATCAGCTGATCCCAAGCGATCTTTGGTCCCGGAGCAACAAAAACCCCTTCATTTCCGTTAGCCCCAAACTGGAAATCAAATGAGATCCCAAAGTGGAAATCAAATAAATTTCTAGCGTCCCTTCCCTATCCACAGGTTTAGTACATGATGTATTCATTTCTACAAAAACATCTGAGTTCTTGCTTGGAGGGGAAGTTTACTGCCATTCCTTCGCTGCATTTAAAAGTCCCTTCAAGCTGTAAAGCTGAAATGATTGCATGCTTAATATTTCTGCAACCGTGATCTTGTCCTAATAACTGCAAACAAGGCTGCAGAATTCTGCAGTGGCCAGAGTGGAGAAGAAACATACAGATGGTCCTGATTTATGACCAGTCACTGAGCTACCGGTTCAAAGTTTCAGTGGACCTCTCCAGGGCTACCTATGACTAAGATTCGAAGTTCAAAGATGATTAGGGGATTGGAGGCTAAAACATAAAGAATGGTTGCTGGAAATGGGTATGTCTAGTTTAATGAAAAGAAGGACTAGGGGGTGACATGATAGCAGTGTTGTGTCAGGGGTTGCCACAAAGAAGAGGGAGTCAAGCTATTCCCGAAAGCACCAGAGGGCAGTATCTATCAATCATTAACAGTGGGGGGAAGGGAGGACAACTAGCATCACAAGTTCTGTGATTTGTTCAAAGAAGCCAGAAAGTTAAGATTAGTGAAATATAATTTGTGATATCCTTGATGCTGTCTTCTTAATGGATAGAGCTACAATTCTTAGAATTCCTTTCTGGGCAGTTTGGATAAGGGTATAATTGTGCCTACCTGAGCCCACAGAGTCTTATTGATGCAGATGGGCATAACTCCAAGTCGGAGAGAATCTGAAAAACTGGGCATCTTGTTCTCTAGCATTAGGCGTGGTAAGGTCTGTTTAACATCAACCTGAAGGTTGAAGTTGATTACGGCTCTCAAAGTACCTTATTAAAAGAATAGGGAAGACAGAAGAAAAATAAAACTGAATCAAATGAGCATTGACTGAGAGAACAAATTGGTGAATGAGTTAGCATCCAGAGAAATTTTTTTCAGACAACATGGGAATATATTACTGTTTATAAATTGTCTTAGAGCCATGTTTTTCAAACTTGGCACCTTCAACTCCCAGAATCCCTAGCCACCATGTCCACATATCTTAAAGTCGACAAATTTGAAAATTTGAAAAATACTGCCCTTATATAGTGGTACTTTGGTACTCAACTGCTTTGAAACACATCAAATTTGGTACTCAACGCAGTTTGAAGTGAAAATTTTGTCCTGGTACTCATTGTTTGTTTGATACCCAACTTAGAAGCTAGAACTTGCCGGTGTTGGCTTGTTGTGACTTGTGACTCACTACATTATTTTTATAGGGAAAAATAGTTTTTGGTACTCATCGGCCTCTTAGAACCAATTAACGATAAGTACCAAGGTACCACTATATATTTTGGCAAGTCCTTAAGGACATTTACAATTAAAAAAAACCCCAAATATTAAAAGTTAAAAATTCAGATTGAGATAACAAAAAAAAAATAAGATAACCTTTATTGTCATTTTTACTTTGAGCACACTGGCCTACATTAAAAATGAAATTATGTTGCTTGATCTCAGAAGAGATCACATTATATATATGTATGAATATGTATATGTATACGCACACATCCATACATATATACATATAAATATTAATCACTGTCCATTCTGAATACATACAATATATAATATTGAAATCATATCTTTACAGATTTTCTAGAACTCAGTTGAACAAGGATTAAACACAGTTGCTGTGGAAGGATATTGTATAGTAAGGACAGCTATGAAACACAACACAGGACCTGCTCTCACATACCAGGAAGATGTGCTTCGGACCGGGGGGGGGGGGGGGAATTTTCAAATAGGCTTCTCCCATTAATCTTAATGGCTAGATGGGTACAAATAAGACAGGCAGTCCCTTAAATAGTCCAACCCACCTCACAAGGTTGTTGTGGGGAAATTAGTAGTAGGAAGTGATGGCTATGGCTTACAAAAAGACTATTAGCTGGGTTTTCCCAAAAATAAGACTGGGTCTTATATTAATTTTTGCTCCAAAAGATGCACTGGGGCTTATTTTTGGGAAAATACGGCACTAAAATGCATCCGTCTGGGTGACAATCTTAATGGGGGCTTATTTTTGGGTATGGCTTATATTACAAGCACCCTGGAAAATAATGTTAGGGCTTATTTTCCAGTTGGGTCTTATTTTGGGGAAAACACAGTAGGCGCATTTGCCACCTTAAGTTATTTATACGAATAATAAAGGTAGGATACAAATAAATCAATTGATGAGAAACAAGTTGGCAGATGAAAAGAGTGGTTGCAAAGTAAATTATCGACACTTAAGATATGGGGGAAAGAGGAGAGTCCTAAAAACCTAAAAAAAATTAAGTTTATTAAGCAAAAGAACAGTCACACTGAGATGTTACCAGAGCTCCATTTTGTGCTGAGAAGAGTTAAGGTGAAGCAAAGACTGACTTGCCCACGAGAATTAATTCTTGAAATCTTCCTGCTTCCACACTCTGGATCATCCAGAGGGATTGAATCAGAGGAGAAACTCAATGAAGTGAGGACAGTGAAAACAGGCCGGGATCTGGTAAGCAGAAAAGAAAGGTGTAATGAAGATAGAAGAAGGAAGGAAGGAAGGAAGGAAGGAAGGAAGGAAGGAAGGAAGGAAGGAAGGAAGGAAGGAAGGAAGGAAGGAAGGAGAGAGGGAGAGAGAGAGAGAGAAGCTGTCCTAAGCTGGTGGATATTATATTAAATCCTTGTGTGTCACACAATCACACAATAAAGAATATTGCATATGAAATATCCCACTGCATTAGACAGCAAAAGGAACTCCTGGGACATTTTTTTTCTCCAAGAGTATAACTTTACTGAATAGCCATATGGGTACAGAAGTGAATAAACCAGTTCTAACATTTTCGCGCGTAAACAGTATAGGAAATATTTTCCTTCCCTCACCTCCTATGTCCCATTGTCCACCAGTCAGTTGCACTTGCTTAGTTTTGGAAATGGCCTGTCTGCCTCGGACATTCCCAGTCAATGGCCTTGGGGCTTAGGTCTGTCTCATACTTCCAGGCAGCACATTTGTACTCCAGAGTTCTTTCCCAAACTTCCCTTACACACCAATGCCTTTCCTCCTCTCTCCCGTTATTGTTGTCTGGTTGTGAGCAGGACTGCGAAGCGAGTCAGCCAGGACTGTTCTGTTCTGTTCTGTTCTGTTCTGTTCTGTTCTGTCACGTCACGTCACGTCATGTCACGTCACGTCACATCAGGTCACATCACATCCTATTGTTATCAGTGCACTTTGCACACCCATCGTATACCATGAGGCTTAATGCATTTATTAATTTTCACAAGGGACCATATGAGAAACTGGGACTGTTGTGAAGGACTGAACTAATAGGGCTGTGAAAGTGCTTAGGCATGCATACGTGCACACACCATGTTTCCCCTAAAATAAGACCCACCCTGAAAAGAAGCCCTATCATGTTTTTGAACGCATGCACTCAGATTAAACTCCACCCGGAGAGGGTTTTCTGGAAGGCATCTGAAGGTGAAACGGAAGCCTGGGGCACCATGTGCGTCAATCTGGAGCCCGTTTCTCAGCTGCAGAGGGCTTTCTGGAAGGCTCTGACAGTGAAATGAAGGCCAGGGGGCAACACATGCGAGTGGCAGCAAGCGGCCGCAGAAGTGGCCAGTAGTGGGCTCCTGCTGGGCGGGGCTGTAGGTGCCGCCACCATGAGGTGACTCAATAATTAGACCCCTTTGAGAAGAAGCTTTAGCCATTGGGGGGGGGAGATTCGGTTTTATTTTTGGGGAAACATGGGTAGATAAAATGAAAAAAAAAAAAGCAATCGCCTTCAAAATAAAACCCTTTTTCACAGGTCGAAGGGCTAGATGTTGCCTGGGGACCACAAAATGCCCAGGTCTGGTCCATGCTCATTTCCACCCCACACATCCCTACCGAAGCACCACTGCACTTCCAAGACTTCCAATGGCTAAGTCGGTTAGTTCATCCCCACTCAGATCCAACCTTCCCTGGATGGATTGTCCAAAAAACTGGAGCATGGGAGAAACAGACGTGGCTGAAATCCGCTGAGATGAGAAGAAGGAAGTAAACAAGAAATCATTAAGATTGGAGCACATCAAGCCAAGTAGAGAAACTTCAGTTGGCTATTCTTAACTAACTTATTGTTGACATTTGGACTTACCTGGCTGTGTACCTCCTTCAGTCGGTCTGTTTCACCCAAGAAGATGTAAATGGCCCCCCTATTTTCATCCTCCATTGGGGCTCCTATGGCCACATCTATCAGGCCATCGCCACTGATATCCCCTAATGTCGATAGAGCTGCCCCAAAACGGCCCAGTCCATTACCTGGGATTCCATGCAACGTTTGAAGGTGAACAAGCTCACCCTGGAATGAAGCATGCGAGTTACATTAGTTAGTGTAGTTTTACTTGCCTCCAGAAGTTGTGGATGCTCCAACACTGGAAGACTTTAAGAAGAGGTTGGACAATCGTTTGTCTGAAATGGTATACGGTTTCCTGCCTGAGCAGAGGGATCAGGAGAAGGAACTAGATAGGTTGGCTAATAGTCAAAACAAAAAAGTTTTCTCGTGGGAACCAAGGTCATCCCAACAGGTGGCAATTGAAGGAGGAGAAGAGTGATCAAGCAGCCTGCCAGCTACTTTCATTGGACAAGGTAACATCTGGGGAGGGAAATATTTGCTCTTTTAATTGGGGAAAAACTGTGGGAACTTTTAGATTGGTTTTCACTAGATGTACCAACACAATGTATCCAATAAACATCTTCTTTGAGGAATATATTTGCCTCAGAGTTCTGATTTTAGTAGATGCGTTACTCGGAATGCTGACAGATTGCTTGTATATAATATATTTATTTTTTAAAAGATTTTGGCATTTGAAGCTAAAAAATGAAAGTCTATACCAGCTGTGAAGGAGAAGGCTTGAAAATTTTGTTATACTCTGGCAGAAATACCCAGAAAAGAGCCCGCTGAGATTACAAGCATTTCCTCCCCGCCAAAAAATGAATGGACAGAGCGAAAGACAATTCACCAAATGTGAGAAAGCTTCTTCTCAATCCAAGATTTCTCTTCTGGTCTCCAATGGTTTTACTCACCGTATTGTTGATGGAGGAGACGTGGACAATCCCACCTTGGTTTCCATTGTAGTAATGAGGAGCCCCAATTAGAAGGAGGTCAGTGTTTCCATCTTCATTTAAGTCCACGGAGGCAAGTTCAGCACCAAAGTAAGAACCCACCTAAAAAGAAGAAAATACACATTCTGTGGGACTGCACAACGCACACTCTGCAGGCCCAGCATTTTGTAGATATCTGGCCATTTTTAGCACGGCAACCCTGTTGAGACATCGTATTATTTATTGGTTGATCATCATGTGATCTATTTATTTTCCCGACCGTTAACTTCTTTCTTTCTTTCTTTCTTTCTTTCTTTCTTTCTTTCTTTCTTTCTTTCTTTCTTTCTTTCTTTCTTTCTT
>JANHFJ010407750.1:0-10142 GCA_032468195.1 Cerberus rynchops
ACAGGCAAAAAAACCCCCTCCTCGTTTTCCGCCCGTTTGACAAAAAGCCGCCATTCCGAACACTGAAAGTTCAGAATGGGGGCTTTTTGGCGAACGGGAGGGAAATGGGGAGGTTTTTTTTTTTTTTTTTGCCTGGCAACCTTCCCTCAGTCTGTGCTGAGCTTGAGGAATGGCCAGCACGAATGGCGGTGCAGGCAGGGGGGGGAGGCAATTGTTCGGCTGCAACTGCAGCCTGCTGGCCCCTTACGGCAGCGCAAATATCACTTTTGCCCTTCTCTTTCTCGGCTTCTGCTCGATGGGCCGCTTCGCCAAATGCTTTGCTTTTTCCCTCTTTTTTGGGAGGCTCGCGGAAGCCTTTTTGGTGAACGGGAGGAAAATGGGGAGGGGGATTTTGCTGCCTGTCATTCGTTCCTCGAGTTCAGCACAGACTGAGGGAAGAATGACAAAGCAAAATCCTTCTCCCTATTTTACTCCCGTTCGCCAAAAAGCCTCCATTCCAAACCGTCAGCATTCAGAATGGAGGCTTTTTGGCAAACAGGAGGAAAACTTCCTGTTCAGCATTCGAAATGGAGGCTTGAGAATTTTTACAGTTTTAAAAATAATCCATTATAACTCTCTAGAACTTAATTTTTATATATATTGCATTTGTTGAATCAGAATGTCCACTTAGTTCTTTTTATTTGATAAAGTTGATTCTAGAAAGTAGAATTAGGTTCCAGGTCTAAACTCTGATGAGCTGTGCTTCAAGTCTTAATCCTTTCAATCCATAGAGATCTAGTATCTGAAATATCAGCTAAATGAGATGAATTAAATGCGATTGTAAATTTTTAAAAAGTACACTGTTGAATTTTTGGAAACCCAATTTTTCTCAGTCTGTTACCCTTTGGTGTTGGTCTTCCCAGGCATAAGTGAGAGAGAAAAAATCAGAAGCATAAATGAAACTTATTCCATGCCAAATGAATACTGAAATGATTATTCTGAGATAAACACACCCAGTAAACCTTTTAAGTAGCAAGTTTTTCTTACAATTGTTTTTTTTAACCTGTATCCTTGTGAGGAAAAATAATTTTAAAGTGCAGAGAATCTATAATGAATTCTTTTAAAGAGTACTACCATCTTAGATTTACAGTAGCTTTGTTCTTTATGTGATACTTCCCACACTTTCAAGCCATCCTGTATTTCTGGAGCAGAATTAGATTGATAAAAACTGAATGAAATTGTATTATTGATTTATCATACTTAGTATTAGTCAGTGGTGGGATTCAAATAATTTAACAACTAGGTCTCAGCCCTGATGAGTTTTAAATATTTTAAAAATGATATAGTTATATATAACTATATAGTTGTTTATTATTTATAGGTAATTTGTTATTTCATGCATTTAATATTTAAATAAGAACAATAAAAGAGGTACACAAAACTAGATTGTTATTGTTTTCTTGCGTAGGTTGTTCGAGTTTGACTAGAGTTGCCTCTAGATTCCTTACTTTTTCCTCTAGAAGTTCACAGTTTATATTTAATACATGTATAATGTGAGTGTTCTTGGAGCATAAGCACATACATGAAACATGTATTGCATACCACTTCCATGAGTTTGTTTCTTTTTGCTGGTTCTTTTTAGGATAAAGAAGTTATATAAAAGTGGGAGATTTTATCGCAATATATGTTTGAAGAAAGAGATAAAAAGTGGTTCTGTTTTAGGTCATTATCCCTATTTTTTTCTATCCTTTTTTCTGTCTATGTGCTCGTTTTTCTACCTTGTTTTTTATGCCATTTAGCTTTAGAGATCAGATCTCTCTAACACAGCAGCCTCTGCTGCTGCATTTCTCCCCTCCACAGATTCAGCTGCTGTGTATCTCTCCTCCACCAATTTTGCCACCACCAATTTCTCACAGCCACTGGTTCCCTTTGCTGGATGGGTTGCTCCTCCACTAGACAAGCTGCCAGGAAGGGATGTCAGGCTAGCAGGAGGTGATGGTGGGCTGCTCATCTCACTGGGTAGGGAATGTTGATCAAGTCCTCCATAAGTCCTCCACCTGGGGCAGGTCAATGGGGACGGCTGCTGGGCTGGAAGGATGCAGGGCTGTGGTAGTCAGGCTGCCTCCAGTTTGCTAGGCCTAGAGCCTGCGATGCCTGGCTGTCCCCTTGAGCTGGGCTGCCTAGATTGAAGTGGTTTATGGCTTAGGCAATTACTGAATATACTGTGAGATTTTCTGCCTCTAACAGCCTCCCTTCTTGTCCACTGCTAGAGCTGCTGGTTTGCTGCTCTCAGTTGCCTCTTTTCCAGTGTGGACCTGCTTAATTGGTCTCTGTTGTTCTCTGCTGCCAACTGCCTCCAACTCAGCATGCAGCCATTCATTCGCTGTACTGCTGTCTTGCTGGCATTTTCCTCCTTACCCTCAATTTCTTCTTTTCCTTCATTCTTTCTGTCTTCCTTATCTAACTTTCTGCTCCTTTTTCCTCCCTTTCCCCCCCTCTCCTTAAACTTTCCTACTTAATTTAGTAACTTCTCCCCCAGTGATCTGATACTGCTTCTTCCGCTGCCGCCATGCTAGTCTGGCCATTTCAGAGCCGGTTCGCTGAACTTAACAAAAAATTAGGTATTGGTTCTACTGAACTAATGCGAACTGGCTGAATCCCACCATTGGTATTAGTATTTAAGTGTTAAAGCAATCTGTTGTTATTACTGTAGGAAGAGCTCCCACCCCTCTCCTAGGAGAATGAAAAATACTAAAAACATGTTTCTAAAGACAAACTCAGAGCCTCAACTCCCTGCCTCCCCTCAGAGCTTATTTACAAGATGAAGACCTGGATGATGGGATTATCTTTGAGGGCAAAGCCATTCAGCCACAAACAGCCCCCATCATTATATCACCCAACAAGGTTCAGCCAAGCTTACAAAGTTACCCCGCATGGCCACATGGGAGCCTACAACCAGTCAGGATACTTGCCCTTGCCACAGGAACAGGAAGCAAGGTCACAGCCCAAGAGATGGTATAAAATCTTTTTCTCTCAGCCATGTGAGTCCTTTACTCCCAAGACCTCAAGCCACGAGGCCTTCAAGCCATGAGGTCTTGCTCCACCAATAAACCATCCTTCCAAGCAGTCTCCATATTTCCTGTGTCTTTCTCCCCACTTGGAATGTATCCAGATGGACATTTCTTCTTACAATTTGGCACCCTGAGATGGGACTCCAAACTAATCTAACTAATAGACCAGGCCTAGGTAAGTCTCCCATGCCGGCACAGACCCCATTGAGTCTGTGGGAGAGTTTTCCTGGACCGTGGCCATTTGGAATAAGGTTTTAAAGGGGTTTTGAGTTTTGAGCTCAAAGGCTGCTTGGAAAGAAGGTGACTACCTCTAAATTTTAACTTTCAAAGCCCAGGAAAGCATGGGAAATGTGTGCATGCCTGTGTGTGTAAGTGAGAGGACCCTCCTTCCAATTACAGCTGGATTTAGTCTCTGTGCATTTCCTAACTGCAGAAAGGCCCTGGTCTACCAACAGCCTGGAAAGTATGGAGGTCAGGCCAGAGTACAGGACCTTCTGTTAGGGAAAGGAGAGAGTGTGTGAAAATAGAAGGGAAAAGTGAATGAGAGAGTTGAACTTTGGGTAACCAGCTGAGAAGTCACTGAGTAAGGGGCCCTTACCTCTGGAAGCAAGCAGAGGTCCTTCCAGGACTCTCCTGAGTCCGAAACTGTGAGCGAGAAAAAAGCTGGTAAAAGGAAGTGTCTGTATGCATTGCAGGGAGCAATGACATTGCAAAGGTCATAAATGAGGTTACTTTTTCATCACCATCCTAACTACAAATGATCGCTGTAGAAGAGGCAGTCACTAAACTACAGCTTCTTGTAGTGGCTATCCAAGATGGCAGGCAGAGGATGGCAGCTATACTAGACAAATGCATTGTTGGTGCCTAAGTCCCTTTGCTCTGGCTCTGAATGTGCAACTGCTTCTGAAAATGGCAGGTGTGTATTCCAGGATATAGCCAAGTTTGTAACTCACTTCTATCAGGCGTCACTTGGCTCAAACCTTTTCCAAAGTGAAACTCAGCTATTCACTTGAGTTTGCTTCTAGTGTTGAGTTCATTTCCCGCATGGAAGGAAATATCACATAGTAGTTAAAGGACATTATTTTATCTATAATCTGGTTCTCATATTTTATAATGATATGAAGGAAAAAGGACCTTCCTATAGGACTCAATATTAGATTGTGGAAAAAGTTTGCTGATAAGACAGCTAAGGAAAATTTTGCTTTTCTATTAAGAGTGTTTTTCCTCTCCATTCAGCCTTATGTTGGGCTTCATTACACAAAACTCTTACTAGCCAAGATAAAAAGCATCTGAAGGACACCAGTTTGGAAAAGGCTGCTTTAAGGAGATACTGATCCATGTCACGTGTTTTATCCTCATGTCCAGAAATGTGCTTCAGATCTAATTTGATCTTTTGGAGAGGGATGTTTGAAATCAAAGTCTAACACTCCTGAATGCCCCACTGGAAGCAGGTTCCATGTAAGCAACTGCTTGTTACTCTACCATAAATTAATGATAGCCACTGCAGAGATCGATCAAAGGGCAATCAATCAATCAGCATCAGTTTTCCAGCAGTGTTTAATTAGATGCAATATAAACAGCAAAAGCACACAGAAAACTCAACAGTAAAAATGTTTAATTAAAAAAAACTAAATTTAATTCTTAGATATGAGAAAGGGCGCTGTGGTGTGCTATCTCCAATTTCATTAAAAGCCATAGTAGTGTCATCTCTGTAGTAAGGTAAAGTACAAAGCAATCTTGGTCAATAGAGTAGATGCAGGCAAAAGTTTTAAGTTCTCCATTTTAGCTGGATGCTGGATTACTTTTAAAATAAGCAATGTGAGATCTCTTTCCATGACCATTTGATGATGTCCTTTGTTTTGTATTTTCAATTATTTTGCTAATATATCCATGATGTAATGTTTTCCTTATTTGTGGGAAAGGTATGTCCCTATTGAACATTAATTTTGAATATCCAAGAAATGTCCCATTAGAACAAAAAGTGCAAACAACAGAGTAAGAGGGAGGATCCATACAGTTTATCATCTGATACAATACCTGTTTTTACTGGCACTAAGAAGTTAACATGAAACCTGATTTGGTGATGAACAGGAATAGATGATGAAAAGGCTGATTAATTTATAAATACATTTTAGCTGTGTGGGCAGCTGTGCATGCATGTCAAGCTGACCCTTTAGCAGGCAGCCCTGATCAGCATCAGGTATAAGAGTTGCCTTACAGGGACATGTTTATTTTTCCCTAGCAAAATGCAGAGGCACAGCTACCACTATGGGATGGCTGTAGGAACAGCCATAAGGGAGGGAAATTCTCATTCTGTGAATTTTATGCAGGAAGAAAGAAGCCACCAATCTGAAGCTTACAGAAAGAAGCAAATAATGGAATCTTTTAAATCCATTTGCCAACATCCATGTCAATTCTTTTTTACTGAAACAACTTCATAAATGCTAGATGCATTCATGAAGAATAACCCGATATTGAATTGGAATTCCTATTAAAATACCTTTTGCCCTCATCTCCTCCCTGAGAAGTCCAAAGGTTTCAGAAATATTTCTGGCACCCAGTGAATGAGTTAGGCAGCACCCACTCTCTGATTCAAGAGGTTTATTTTTATGCTCATGAGTCCATCCAGTGGACGGCTGCCGGGGCCTGTCTAACTGCCATATTCAATGGTCAGCATGAATTCAGTTAAGCAAATATAGATTTACTTCTGGGGGAGGAAAAGCCTTTAAATGACCGAAAGGGGTGCTATGTGTTAGCCATAATAAATCATTTTCAACTATTGTGCTCAATTACTGTTCTGGTTTTTACTGTTGCTTATTGTTCTTAGTTGTATATTGTTCTGGAATCTTTGGAAAGGAACAGCATGGTATAAATAAAATAATTCAAAGCACAATATCCACAACAAGAGAAATGGTGGTGAACCAGAATAACTTCCTCCACTTTCCTTGTGAGACCCAGTCACTAAGTGCAGGTCTTGCCAATCAAACTTCTCAGTAGTGACCGGCTGCACCCTGTTCAAAGCTCTCCCTTGCCCATAAGTCACCCAAAGGACTGTCCCATGACAACTGAATTTACACGGACAGGAAATAAAAGCTCAGCCCAGGAGCCTCAGCCCAAAAGAAAGAAGAAAGTGAATGCTGAAGGTGTTTTCGCAGACTTCCAATTGAATCCAATCCAAGCTTTTGGATAGCTGTGGCAGCTTCTTCCTTCCGGGTTTGCAGGGACTTTGGGGCCACTCTGGAGTTCTTACTTGTAATCACAGGTATGGTTTCTTCCATCTGCTTCTGCCAAAGTCATTGATTAAGATGGTTTAAAGTCCTAAGCAGCTTAATGATTATAGTTGACTTTTAATGCGTTTTCCCCCTCTGACTCGTGAGCCCAATTTGGCAATGGATGGCAGTATATTTTTCTGGCAGCTCAAGGGCTGAAGGGAAGTATCTTATCATGGCTGCCTATTTATCTCCCTTGGGGGATGCACTAAGTCTTCTTGTTATATCCTGCCAAACACCAATTTCTATCCACTCTTGCAGCCTTTGTTAGATTGCAGTGAACACTGGTTGGAACTGCTGAATCTTTGGATGTAACATTCAACATATCCAATTTCAATAATTTTCACACCCAAAGATGACTGAAAGCATATCCAGCATCAAAATTTATAGAAGTGAATTTGGGGAAGGGAAATGTTGATCAACGAATTCCAGCATACTGACAATGGTATCCATCACTGTAAAATCAAGGACTCACTGAAGCCATCATGTACTGAAATCAAAGTCATGAATAAATCTTTAATCTTCTAAATACTGCCCTGTCTGATGCTACATGCTTATGTATCGCTATGTATGGATAATAATTCTTAAACAAAAGGCCATACATTCTGCTCCCAGAAAAAAATATACCAGCTAATATCTGGGACTCTGTCAGTTCATAGTGGCAGCCTGTCTTAGTTAGAGATGCAATGTTCTACAAGTTAAGGATATTTAGGGATACAAGTTAAGGATATTTACACAGATGCAGTACCCAAACCATATCATGGGATCTGAATTCTATCCTGGTTATAATACAGGACTATTTTTTCTTTCTTACTTTTTTTTAAGAAAAATTCTCATGTTTTATTATCTATTACTATGTCTGAATGTTTTCCAGGATCATATTCTTAATAAAATAACAAAAACAACATTTCTGCATGTATGTTCAACAGAGATGATTACCACGGCTTACTCACTACTGACATTTTAGCCTAAAATACTAGCTTTATGTTTTTCTCAACTGTCTCTATATAGTGTCTCTGTATAGAATCATTTCAAGTATTTCAGAAATCAAAACTTGACAAGACTTGCAACACAACCTAGTTCCATGTCCCAAAGCTGCTGTTCAAAAAACAACTGGACTTTCCTGATCCCTGTTCCCTGAACACATTTAACCTCTGATCGAAGAACTGACTTCCATTCTGAAAAAGCTTCTTGGATGATAAATGAAATGCCTTCAAAGAAAAATAACCAAGAAAGTCCAGTTGACCTTCAGGAAAATCATGACCTTGATGACTGAGAATCTCCATAAACAGTCCATCAGATCTAACTGTCTCATTTTGGAAAAACATTCAAAACTTCTTGCAATAAATATCTCATAATGCTTGAAGTCAGAATCAGATTCTTCTGCGCTTCTTTCCCACTCTATAACAGCTTCAGGAAGAACACCTCAATTTGCATTAGGAAACTTATTATACATTGAAAACTAGAAATTCTGGCTTAAAGACATTTATCAGGCAACTAAGTCACATGGATTTAGTTGGGTCCAACATTGCCTGTGTACAGATTACCATTGCTAGATTACCCCTGCAGAGGTGAAGAATTGATAGTACCAGCATTAAACTTCTGAGGAGATCTTCTAAATTTATAAATAAATATTCAGTAAACCTTTCAGTAAAGTTTGAAAATCATCAGTACAAGCAATGAGGTTTTGATATTTTTCAACCAAAAGAGAAGGGACAGTTAACTAAATTTAACAAGGTTATCTATAGAGGATTGTGCTGAATTCATGCAATCATGTTGAAGTAAATAATAGCTTTGGACATGCTTCAGTTTGGCTTAAGCAGCCAACTTGCACATATATTAGTAGTATGGCTGCTTCTGGCCACTTCCATTTAAAGCAGGGGTGGAGAACCATGACATGTGGACTTCAACTCCCAGAATTCCTGAGCTGGCTCAGGAATTCTGGGAGTTGAAATCCACAAGTCATTAAAGAACCATGATTTCCCATCTCTGACCCAAGGAGATTTCTGATCCTTAGATTTCTGGCCAAAGGCATCTTTTTAAAATCTTTATGATTTTTATTATATAAAATACAAAAAAGAAAAGAAAATAGGAAATTAAGGGAGGGAAAGGGAATGGGGGAAAGGAATTGTGAGGATAAAAGGGGGATGAGAAAAAGAAAGGAAAGGGGGTGTTGACTTCCAACTCTTACTAACACAGTACAAAATAAACACACTCCAATCTCAAGTTTTTGCTTTTACATATTGATATATAACTAGCCATTTTTATAACACCAAATCTTTCTAATCAACAAAACAAAGATCAAAGTTTCATTTCTTCACAAGTACAAATTCCAGAAGTGACACCCAAATAACAACATACTTCCTTTTTTTAAAATAAAGTAATCAATTTAACCATTCCTGCTTTATCTTCCTTGCTATGGAAATAATGTATATTTCTATTTGCATCTAGTAATCTTTGTCACCATTTTTTTTTACACCATGTATTGTATTCTTTCAAATTATTTGGCCTTACTGAAAAAAAGTGGAGAGGGAACTCTTTTTTCCTTTCACCCTCCTTTTTCCTTCAAAGTACTAAATGTTTTAAAAACAAAAAATCACTTTTTTAAAATCAAAACTCCCTAATACATCTTATTCTTTGACTTCTTAACATACAAGGTTTAAACTTCAACATTGCAGTTAGCTCCTTCCCTCCAAACTATGCTTATAGAATTGTTTTTTCTTTTATAAACATTCTTTTTAACATACAGTTTTTCTTTAAACTAGTACATCATTTTCTTTAATTTTCTCTTAATACAGATACTTTCAAATTTTCAATAGCTTTTTCCTACTTTAAGAGTTACCTAAACAACACCAAGCAGGCAGGAATAGCTAATACTCCAAAAGATAGACTTAAGATACAGAAGGATCTTGACAGACTTAAACATTGGACCCAATCTAACAAAATGAAATTCAATAGTGAAAAAAGTAAGGTTATACATTTAGGGAAGAAAAAAATTGCACAGATACAATATAGATGGTACCTCGCTCAATAGGTACCATCAAAAGTACCGTACTAACTACTTTGAGAGGGATTTTGGAATCCTAGTGGACAATCACTTAAAATGAGTCAACAGTGTTTTGCAGCTGCCAAAAAAGCCAACACAGTCCTAGGCTGCATAAACAGAGGGATAAAATTAATGTGAAATGTTAATATCAGTTTATAATGCCTTGGTAAGACCACATTTGGAACACTGCATCTAACTTTAGTTGCCACAATGTTAAAAAGATGTTGAGACCCTAAAAAGAGTACAGAGAAAAACAACGAAGATGATTAGGGAACTGGAGGCTAAAACGTATAAAGAATGCTTGCTAGAATTGGGTATGCCTAGTTTAATGAAAAGAAGGACTAGGGTTGACATGATAGAAGTGTTCCAACATTTAAGGAGTTGCCACAAAGAAGAGGAAGGAGAAATTTCCTGATAGAATAATTAATCAGTGGAAAATCTTGCCTCCAGAAGTTATGAATTCTCCAACACTGGACATTTTAAAGAAGGGATTGGATTAGAAGCCCTCCAATGTTCCTTCCGACTGTCCTTATTCTGTTAAGGCTCCTGCTTTTAAGATTTTTTCTGAGCCATGGATCCCTCCACCTTACCTCACCCATGCCACTGGATAGCATACCATTATCCCTGCCACCCTCCAGATTTATTGGACTACAGTTCCCATCATGAATAGACACTGAAACAAATCCTTCAGATAATGGACTGAAGTAAAGTCAAGTGCTTTTCTTAGCATAAAGCTCTTTTGAAAAGTATGAAAACAAGACCTAAGCAGGACAATAG
>JANHFJ010407849.1:0-10131 GCA_032468195.1 Cerberus rynchops
CGCAGGCGCGCGCGCCCCCCCTCTCCCCCCCTCTCTCTCTCTCTCTCTCTCTCAGTTCCTCCCCCTCCCGCGCTCGTCTCGCGAGAGCTTGCGACGCAGCCTCTTTTTTCCTTGACCGCCGGCCCCTCCCCCCGCTGTAGCTCCGCCCTCTTCTGGTCACGGGCTGGTTCGACTCGGGCGACGGCAGCCGCGGCCTTGTCCGTGACCGGAAGTGAGGCGGAGGTCGGGTAGCCGTAGGTGGCGCCTGAAGGAAGCTCCAGGACGGGCTTTTAATCGCCGGCTTGTCTTCGGAGAGGGTTCAGGCAGCGACGTTGGCTTTCTTTAAACCCCCCCCAGCGCGTCGGGTTTTTACAACACCCCTGCGAGGTAGGCTGGGCTGAGGGAAAGGGCGGTTGAGGTGGCGTCGCGCTTGTTTATCCTCCCAGGGGCCGGATATTTTTAAAAAATAAATATTACACAATTTAAAATGTAGATATTTCAGTCCTATCCAGGTTATAGGCTTTCTTTCTTTGGCCTTTCTTGTGTGTGTGTGTGTGTGTGTGTGTGTGTGTGTGTGTGTGTTTTCTGAGCGGGGCTTCACAACAGCCCCGTGAGGTAGGCTGGGCTGAGATGGATGCCCTCAAGATGCCCTCCTCGGTGGGCTTCCTGACAGCGAATGAAAGGTTGAGGACTGCGGAGGGGGGTTATCCCAAGTTTAATTTACCCCCATTACTGACTAGAGTCTTCCTCCAATTGAGTGATTTCCACTAAAGCTGGGACTACGGTGCCCATCATCCGCAGCTAATCTGGCCCGGGTAACCTGGCTTCCTTTGGATGTATTCCCATCATCCCCATTTATTCAAAACATTTTATTTATATAGCTGCCCATTTTTCAGCCAACTCAGGGCTGATCCCAATCAAAGATTTATAAAAAAACAACAACCACCATATAAAATCGTTTGAAAAACTATAAAACTCAACTAGTTAAAACATAAAAAAGATTTTAAAAAACAAAAAAATCTGGGTCCAGTCTCCTCTATAGCCAAGATTTAGTAAATAAATCAAGTATACTGTCATCTAATCTCTCAATGCTTGGAGGGGAAAAACCGGTGTTTAATAAGGTCTTAGGAAAGAACCTTCCATTTGTTCATGATATTTATAGTATCTATATTTATGTAGCCGCTTATCTCATGAACATGACTAGGCAGCATACAATAACGAAGGGGCTTAAACCAAGAAAAAAAGTTATACGCACTACAGTAATATAATAATAGTAATCATTAATGTTATCAATGTGTGTTCAACTTTTATAATACTACTACTACTAATTATTATTAAAAACTAATAATAAAAATTATTAGGCAAACAGACCAATATTCTACATATAGTACAGTATAACAGTATTGTGGGTTCCCCCTTTTTTTAGAGCCCCCAAGCCTGCTTTTGGGGGGAGTCATGTTTTCAGGGATTTCTTAGTGCTAGCAGCTAGAAAGATCAAATCTGATCTCATCTTCGGAAACATTTGGCCTCGTGGCTTGCAATAAAGTAAATTGAAATAAAAGTTAGGTCAAATTAACAATTTGGGGGTTTGTATATTTTAAAAATACTCTTTGAAGCAAGAAGCAGATTAAATAGCCTCTGGAAGTAAGGACAAGCTTCTTATACATTGCCTTAGACATGAAAATAATATTTTGTTTTGAGGGTTCTGCAGTTATAACCCTACTCCGTTGGAAGAGGGTTACAGAAGATGGTTCTGTAATCTGGGCAGGAATTGATAGAGATCTCTAATCCAAGTTGGGAAAGGATATGAAAATCTGATTAAGCATTCTGAGAATTAAAATTGAAGGAGGTAAACAAGATCTACTTCCTGAACCACTGCTGGAAGGAACAGTGCAGTTCCTTAAATTATTCTGAAACAGTTGATGGTTAAATGCAGAGTCCTTCCAAGGAATTTTTTGGCTTCCTCAGTAAGTGCTCATGTGTTTGTCATTTGGTGTCTTGCTACAAAGGGTTTAGTAGATTATGGTTCAATAGTATTTTTACTATTCCAGTAAATAATATAATATAATATAATATAATATAATATAATATAATATAATATAATATAATATACTATTTCCTGAAATAGTAAATGTGGAATTTTGCAAAAAGGGATGTTATTTTTCACGGGGAAAGAGCCTGCTTTAAGCTGTGTAAGTATGGTTCTGTCAACATGCTCTGATGATAGTTTACTTATCTTACCTTGTGCTTTTTTCAGTTAACTTTAAGAATAGAGAAAATGTCAAATTTTGAACAGCAAACCTTTCTTCGCATTCGAATTTAAAACTGAGACTTGTACATACTATAATAACATTTCAGTGAGAGATCTAAAATGAGATATTGTGAACAGGCAGTAAATTGTTCATAGGTTGTTGTTTTTTTATTGTTGTGCTGGTTTTTTTTTTTTCTATTTTAGATGCCAATCTATTGACTAAGATATTCTGGGTCTTGACTCATTCAGTAAGAGGCTAGTAATTATTTGATTGCCTAGAACAGGATGTCTTGGGCCTTCCCTAAGAATGGCATTGAATTTGACTTGTTCCATTTCCAATATGGCTTCAGCTACACTAGCTGCAAAAAACTGCCCACAAAGCAGTTTCAAGATGCCTGGAAAGATGAATTGTCTGTTACAGAGAACAACAGGGACTGGTGGCTCAACTGGTATACTTTGGATTTCCTGAAATTGTGTTTGTTTTTTCTCATAACCGGATAGACAGATGGAACATAGCTACCCTATGTTTGTTCCTTGTAATGAGACGAGAACTCTTCATTGCTTGCTGTTCTTCACAGAAGAAGGCTGTGTTAAAGCACTGTGATGCTCTGTTTACATTTATCAGATTTCTATATCACACAACTTGCCTAAGTGACACTGAAAGGTTTACAGATAGTCCTCAACCTATGACCACAATTGAGCCGAACATTTGTTGTTAACAGCAAAACAGTTGTTAAATGAATTTTGTCCCATTTTATGACATTTTTTGGCCACAGTTGTTAAGCAGATCACTGCAGTCTTTAAGTGAATCTGGCTTCTCCTATTGGCTTTGCTTGTCAGAAGCCAGCTAGTAAGATTACACATGGAGGCCACCTGCTTCTGGCATGCAACGTTGTAAATATATATACATACCAATTGCCAAATTTCAGTCACGTGACCATGTTGCAATGGTCATAAGTCACTTTTTTTCAGTGCCATTGTAACTTCAAATGGTCAGTAAATGAATGGCTAATTTGAGGATTATCTGTAGGACTAAATGTAAATAAGCTTCATGATGGAAATTTCTTTCTCTTGCAGAGTTTGGCTTTTCAATACATAGCCATTAATTCTTTTACATAAAGGACTTAACCTTTGTCTGAAAAACACCGGCTCGATTCTGTCCTTGTAAACCTACATTATAAATAGAAGCGATCTGAACTTTTGAGGCTGCAGCAATGTCAACTTTCCCCAAAAGTTGCAATCCTTTTGATGATGATGAGGATGACTTCAAGCCGGTCAGGTGGAACGAAGGGGATGAGCCTCCAAGAGAAGGTCCAGACAGACAAAGATATTTACAACAAGAAGTCATGAGACTCTCGAAATCGACTCTAGATAGCACCAACAACTCACTGTCTCTCATTTATGAGTCTGAACATGTGGGAGTCGCCACATCAGAGGTAAACAAGAGTCTTGAAAACATATTTTTCAGTGTTTGCGTGCTGTGGAAGTAAAGTAATATCAGAGTACTGACAATGTTACCTAGTTAGTTAATCTGCAAGAAAACAACCAAGTTCAGAGAACACCAAGAATTCCACAGTCTTCCTCCTTGCTCCTTCTCCACTCCACAAATCCCAATCCCTTCTAACTCTAATGATGTTACCTAGTTGGGTCATGAAACGTCTGTAAGAAAACCACCAAGCTCAGAGAGTACCATGGACCCCCCTATGGGTCACCAATTTATTTATTTTATTTATTTATTTTTAAGATTTATATACCGCCCCTCTCCCGAAGGACTCGGGGCGGTGAACAGCCTATAAAACAATACAAAATATACATTACACCAAGTTAAGAACAATTAAAATTAATTAAATTATGGCTGATTAAATATTAAAATATGTATTAGAACAATTAAGAACATTAGAAATCCCATTTTAAAACAAGGTTAAATACAAATTTTAAAATCTGATTAAAATCAATCCTGAGCTACAAATATTGTGAACTATTGGTAATAATTATAGTTCATATTGTCAGTGCTTTAGTTTAACAAAGAGAAAGTCACAGTCCCTTTTGAATAACATGTGTTTCATTGAGGGATTAAAATGCCAGCATCCCTTTTGCCAGTTTGTTTGAAACACTGTGTTGTTTTTGGCAGGAACTTGTGCGGCAAGGGGAAGCCCTGAGGCGCACTGAACGCATGGTGGATAAGATGGATCAAGATTTAAAGACGAGTCAGAAACACATCAATAGCATTAAGAGTGTCTTTGGGGGCTTCATCAATTACTTTAAAGCCAAGCCGCAAGACATCAAGCCAGAGCAGAACGGAGCCTCTGAATATCAAGGAAGCAACAGGTGGACAATTGAGGTTTTCTTCTAAGGAAGTGGGTGGGCATCTGAGTTCATCCATGCCCAAGTGACATTCGGCTTGAATGTATTACTAGATTTTTATCCCACCTTTATTACTTTATGATTCAAGGTGGCAAACATACCATAATACTCCTTTCCCTTTCCCCAAAGAGAAAGATTGATTGGGTTGAGAAAGAAGGACTGGCCCAAAGTCACCCGGCTGGCTTTCATGCTCTAAAGTAGGACTAGAAGTCCCAGTCTCCTTGTAATTCACCCAAAGTCACCCAGTCAGGTTACATGCCTAAAGTGGGACTAGAACTCCCAATCTCCTGGCAGTTGCCCAATCGGCTTTCATACCTAGGGTGGAATTAGAAGTCACAGTCTCCTGGTGATTCACCCAAAGTCACCCAGTCAGGTTACATGCCTAAAGTGGGACTAGAACTCCCAATCTCCTGGCGGTTGCCCAATCGGCTTTCATACCTAGGGTGGGACTAGAAGTCACAGTCTCCTGGTGATTCACCCAAAAGCCACCTAGTTGGTTTTCATGCCTAAGGCTGGGCCTAGGTTTGTCTTCTGGTTACTAGGCCAGCACCTTAACCACTACATGTCAGACTCATGTCTGGGATCTTTCTTTCTGAAAGGGGGTGAGAAAACAGTCATCTTCAATGTGCAGGCTTTCCAATAACTTTCTGTGGCTTTGTGGTTTAACCCAAGAGGATGTTGTCAGCCTGAGCGGCTGCTTTAGCTGCACCCACAGTAAATAAAACGTTTAATATGGAAATAGAGCAGAAGGACAACTCTTTTTTCTTCTTCCTAACGCGGTGTTTGGCAACTTTTCAGATAGGTGGACTCCAACTCCCAGAATTCCACAGCCAGCTTAAAGTCCACACACCTTAAAGTTATCAAGGTTGAGAAACATTGATAATGTGAAGCCTTATTTCTGTTCGGAAGCAAGTGGAGCCGTAAATGCTGAATATGGGGAATTCCCTTTTCTTCTTCTGTCTAGATTAAAAGATGCATTATCCGTCAGTAAAGAACAGGAGTCCAAGTACCAGGAGAGTCATCCAAATTTACGGAAGTTGGAAAACTCAGGTTTGCTTGGCCTTATTTGCTTGGTTACCTGCATTTTATAGAACTTGCTCGCTGTCACCATTATTTTGGGCAGTAGAGCTCTATATACAAGACCCTCTGTGTTGGTTAATCAGAAAATAACCTTGCTTAATTTGGAGGGGAATGTATGCTAGTTTCATACGAGATAGGCCCTTGAATATGACTCAGTTTTTAAAAGGGATGTCCTTGAACCCTAAGCCGGGTGCCTAAAGAACTGTCATTCTCTTCTCTCTTTCCAGACTTTAGTACCAGTGGAACTAGTTCAAACAACCCATCCCAGTCTGATCATTACCCCAAGAACCAGCATCTCCGTGCTTACCATCAGAAAATTGATACCAATTTAGGTGAGTCACAATAGTTCATGTTCCCCAATGTTAATCCGACTTGTTTGCAGGTAGTACTTGTCTCATGAGCACAACCGAGCACCGAATTTCCATTGCTAAACAAGACTGCTAAGTGAGTTTTGCCCAATTTTACGAACCTTTCTTGCCACAGTTGTTAAGTAAATCACTGCAGTTGATAAGTTAGTAATCTTGGTTGTTAAATGAATCAAACCTCCCCCTTGACTTTGCTTGTCAGAAGGTAGCAGAAGGGATTATGTGACCCTGGGGAAGCTGCAATGGTTGTAAGTGTGACAAATGGTCATCAGTCACTTTTTATAGTGCTGTTGTAATGTCTAACGGTCACTAATTGAATGGTTATAACTTCAGGATCCTGCACCTGTATTTAGCCTTCTAGATTTTTGAGCATCTTCCTTTTAGGTCTTGTTCCTATTTCCTGGAAGAGGAGGAATTGGGGCAAAGCTACCATTGTCTCTCCCAGCGGACAATATTTAGGAAAATAAAGTTAAGACTTTGCACAAACCATAGTTGATATTAATCATGTTTGCTGAGCAGTGGCCTGACTTGCAACGTGATGGAACTACCCGATAGTTATAGTTACACGGTGCAAATAGCTGAAACCTAACACACACCCTATTGGCTTAATGCAGGTGTGAAATTCGTGCTGCTGTGCTGTGCCAAATCCTCAACGTATCTTTTGATTTAATCAAGGGAATCTCATGAATAATCTTGGATACAAACCTGCCTCCCAAACACGTCTGTATTTGTCTACTTCTTGTGTTGCTAATTTTATGCTTTTTCTCTCTCTCGCGCTCTCTGTGTGTGTGTGTCTTTGCAGATGACATGTCTGCCGGGCTGGGCCGACTGAAAAATCTCGCTCTTGGCTTGCAAACTGAAATCGATGATCAGGATGAGATCCTGCAACGCCTCACTGGGAGAGTGGAAACCTTGGACATCAACATCAAAAGCACAGACAAGCGAATCAAGGATGAGCTTTGAAGGAATCCTGGGGGTGTCGCTGCCCTCTGTTTATAAACTCCATATATTTTGTGCAGCTGGGGCCTTTCCTTGCCCAGCTGCATTGGGAAAGCGCTAGAGAAAAGACATTGCTAGTCCATCTTGCTGTATGATTAAAAAGTGTGAATTTGAATAGCCTTAAGTGCAAATCTGAGAAATGTAAGCTTTCTTTCACGTATAATTCATAAAAACGCTCTGAAGCGTTGTCTTCTGGAACTTCTGGTTTTGGAGGAGACATCTCAGTCCTGGACAACGATTGGAAAAGATGCTCACACCCTGTCTTTCAGTATTCCTTTCGCCTTAATTGTAGCAGGTATGTGCGTTGCCTATTTCACTTACTGCTCTTTTTTTTTTTACAAAAGGCTATCTGCATAAAGTTAAAGAACTGTGTTAAGAGGAAGGTTGCCTTACATTTCAAAGCTGGGTTAGGTCAAGATACTTCTGGTGCGTATGATTTGAAAACCTCACCCTGACCCCAAACTTAAGCTATGCCAATAAAGCAGTCTTTATCAAATCAATGTTTATTCCAGTCAAAGACCAGAGCAGGTTTAAAAACACTTAAGGAATATCCAGTTAAACATTCCAGAACAAAAGAATTACACATCTATATTAAAAATCACAATTTGGCATCCAAACTAGAAATTTTTTAACTGGATATTCCTTGAGTGTTTTTAACTTGCTCCAGTCTTTGTAATAAACCTTGACTTGAAGCAGTCATTCTTCAAAGTACTTCTCTACTTGATTTGTACCAGTACAATTAAACCTAGACTCAGAAAAAAGATTTAGATGGGGACATTTATCCAAGATTTAAAGCTTCAGGATAGTACTTTGGGTTGGAATGCTTCAATGCAAAATACTGTCTTTGTGGTTTTCTCTAAGCAATGCTTTTCAGGTCTGTAACTGTTGAGCCTTGATGACTTAATGCCTTGTATGAGGCTGCTGCTACTCCAGGTCTATTTTAAAACTAATATTGGAGAAGAAATTTCATGGGGGGGTGGGAGGCACTCTAACCTTCTGGTCAACTGGTTCCAATGGACACCTTTCAACAAGGTTAAATTTCACCCGTGAGATTCATCTTGTGCTTCTGTGATTTGATTTGTGGCGTAAGTATCACATGGCTTCCTTCCATGTTGAATGAAAGGTCCATTCCTGAAAATAGCCTTTGTCCTTCTGGTTGGCATTTTATTCCCAAAACTTACCATAGCTTCTCTTTTGTGTGTGTCTGTGTGTTTGTGTGTATGAGTGCGTGTGTAAGTTCTACATAATCTGTGTATACTTGATAGAAAAATACAAATTTTCTTGTGTCTTCAGTAAATCTTTACAGTGAGGAATTTTGAAACAGCCTTTATTAAAACAATTGTTTCTCTCCCGTGTTGCTCTTTATTAGATACCATCTGGAATCTTGGGTATTTCTATGTCGATATCCCTTCAAATTGACTTTGGCTTTATCATTCCTAATTCCTTGGCAGTTTGGCAGAAGCCAATTATGGCAATGTCTAAGCACATCAAATAATTCCCGTAGTTCTTTAATCCACTTCTGTTGTAGCCAAGATAAAATTTCAACAGCTAACACACTGCCACAATCGTGAGAAATGTCTTTGCCTTCCGTCGAAACATCTTATTTGGGCGCAGTGGAAGGCCATTTTTTGGAGAAATTTTTTGAGAAATAATTGAGAGTATTTCTTAGGATCTTGGATGGGTCTTAACATTGAAATATCACATTCAACTAGGGGAGAAAAACCTACTTATCCTGTTCTCCTTGTTACCTTCCTGTGGAGCTAATTTAAACCTTAAAACATTTAATAAACAAGACTGCATAAAAGTTTGAAGAGCACACAAAAAATAGCTGTGAACGATCCATTTGGGCGAAATAGCTAGGGTACTTGCTTTCTCATGTTTTACTAGGACAGCTTTTTATTGAGAAACTTTGGGAAGGCATCCTGTTGCTCTGTTTTAAACACTTTACCCACTGTAGTGGGGATGCAATATTTTTTTTAAATATCCAGGATTGTGATAATTAAAGGATTTTGGATTTCTTGGGGCGGTTGCCAAGAAGAAAAGTAGATATTTCTCGTTGTGTTGCTTTTGCTTTGATTGTAGATAGGTAAAATAATCCCCACACTGTAACTTTCTCTGAGCTCTTATGTTAGCTACACCTTAAACATGGACTAGAACTCACAGCCTCTTGGTGATTTGGCTAAAGTCATCTAGCTGTAACATTCATGGTTAAAGCGGGACTAGAACTCACAGCCTCCTGGTTTTTGGAGAGAAATCCTTATGGCGAAGCAGAAACCTCACTGTGACCACACTAATTGATCGAGCGGTCTCAGAAATTCAGCTTGGCAGAAAATCCAATTTCCCAAGGTCCCCGCTGCCCTGCTTTTTTGGGAACTTTACTTTCCACAGAGAAAACCTTTGTGACTTTTTTTTTAAAAAAAAGGAAAAAAAGGAGAAAACGTTTGTGACTTTTTTAAAAAAAAGGGGGGGGAGGGGGGGAAGACCAAATGATGCATCACAGAGGTGGGGCTCCGGTTCCCTCCCTACCCCGCAGGCTCAAAGCACCATGGAAATAGGAACATCTGCTGGAATTCGTGAACAGCTGACTTCAGCGAGAGAAATCACTTCTCTGGCTTTCGATAATGGCGAGAAGAATAAATCACCCAGGCAATAAAGCTTGGAAAGCCAGGAGGGGCCAGGGAGACAGAAACCCCTGATCTAACATCTTTAAAATAAAGTGAATAACAATCCCATTAGTATTCTGCAGGCAGCAGCGCCCCAAACTTTCCCAGACAATGCACTGTTGACAAAAAAGAAATAAAAATAATCATAGATAACTTTTAAGCCTATGGGTGTTCAGAATAGGAGAACAGAAGGGACCTTGGAAGGAAAGGGAGTAACAGAAGGGAACTGGGCTTGGCTGGTCTAGTGAAGAGAAGGACCAGGAGAGACAGGAAAGCAGCGATCCAATATTTGAGGGGCTGCCCCAGAGAGGAGGGGGTCAAGCTATTCTCCAAGGCACCCGAAGGCCAGACAAAGAATAATGGATGGAAACTGAACAAGGAGAGATTCAACCTGGAAATAAGGAGGAATTTTCTGTCACTGAGAACCATC
>JANHFJ010407919.1:0-10120 GCA_032468195.1 Cerberus rynchops
AATAGTGTTAAAAGATATCACTAATAATGGTAGTAAGTAATAGCATCCATAAAAATAAAATACATAGTATCAAACAGTATGGCTCTTGCCCTTACATGATGGAAAAGCTGATAAGCATGTGTGTAAATACAGATTTTCTGGAAGTTGTTAGAAATATCCCTGAAAAATTGGTGCATGTAAATAACTTTAATTCTGTAATTGAATTTTCCTTATGGTCATTGTAGTTGCACAGAATTTTGCTACTACCCTCTTGGTAACCCTTAGTAACTGGGTTTGAATCCTAGAGGAGATAGTCTACATAAAAATTGTCTGCCCTCCCTGGTAATCTTTATATATATATAGGCAAAATACCACTCACTTAGGATCATGAAATCTCCAGAACCGTAAAGCCTATAAACTTGAAATTTGGCACATATGTTCCTCTTGGCTTCTATGTGCTCGCTAAGAAAGGATTTTTCGAAATGACCATGAAAGCATTAGTATTTCATATATTATTATTAACACGCTCTGATGTTAATGACTCTACTCCCCCTCCCTACCTGAAAATGAATCTGTTCCAACTGCCACTTACATCACATTCCGTTACCTCAGTTCAAACTGGCACACGTTCCACTCCTTCATTCAGGAGCAGGCTTGGACTCCTTACAGTACCTCACCAAAATGTCTACTGCTTCCGGACTCAAGGTGGCAGGAGAGAAATTACCTTATGAGTTTCAATCACCCACCACTACTGAGCTAATGGATTGTGAACCGAATTTATCCTGCACAGTGTCCCAGCCCCAAATCACTTCTTGTGCTGATCTCAATTCAGATGAATATTGTTCCTTCTACAGTAACATCAGTTAAAGGGAAAAGAGGGAAAAATGCAGGAAAAGATTTACAGATGCTGTTAGGAAAACACAAGTAAGGGAAGCAGGAAAAAAGTATAGTCAAACTCATTACCAAGTCAGTAGACAGGGTGTAATAAAGAATGCATCTAATAACCCCTACCTTAATCACTCACAGGCCTAACCTGTTCTAAATTATGTCGTTCTATACTACCAGGAGTATTGAATGGGTCTTTTAGCAAAGACTAAATTTTTCAATTTATCAAAATTAAGGACCAACTTATTCCATCTGTAGTATTCTAGTGTTGCTGTAATTGCTCTCTTCAGTGCAATGGGCATTTGTGAGATGATAGCAGCATCATTGGCATATAAGAGCTTTAGAATTTTACGTTGTGCCAAATTAGGGGAATGTAGGTCAGGTCCTGCAAAAAAGCCATCAAGGGGTTGATGTAAAAATTAAAAAGGGAGGGGGACAGTATATAATCCTGCCATACTCCTTTTTGTACCCTTACTAGGTCAGATAAAGTCCCTTGATACACCTCACTTTCAAGGCAGAATTAGCATACAATTTTTGTATGAGATAGAAGAGGTGTTTGTCAATAGTAGTGAGTTTTAATTTTTCCCAGAGGGTGTTTCTGGATATTGAGTCAAAGGCCTGCTTAAAATCAAGGAAGGCCACAAAAAGAGAGGATTTTTTTTTAATATGTATGTTTTTGAACCAAGTGGTAAAGAACCAAGATATGGTCCACTGTTGGTCTTCCTTCTCTAAATCCAGCTTGTTTGACTTTGATTATACCCCCCCCCCCCCAAATTAGCCAGTCCTGAAGTTTATAGTTTAGGTGTTTGGCATACAATTTACTAACAACACTCAGAATAGTAAAGAAGAGTAATGGGCCTATAATTTCCTGGGTCATTTCTATTATCTTTTTTGTAAATTGCTATAATGATTGCTGGGCAAGCTTCTGCCTTAGTGTATTGTTGGGTTTGAAGTATGCACATATGTTGTGTTGGCTGAAGATCCTCCTGAGTTTTTCCAATATTACAATGTAAGACATTACAATATTTCTTTGTTTATTGTTTATTTGTTTGTTGTTCTCTTCATTGTCTGTTATGGAGGAACTCCAGTAGGGTATTTTTTGAGATTTGATGGAGACCAATTTAGGATAGTCACATATTCTAAGGGCTTCTTTGATGTGTTTAGTTCTTTTTCTTTTTCATCTTTGCTGGTAGGCAGGCCTTCAGCTCAGTGATGTAGGGGTCTGATGACTTTTGGCCTATACGTATTTTTCTTAACTATCTTGGCATTGTCAGTTTGGTTTTCAATATCTGAACATTTCAATACCAATTATGTTACGTATAAAAAAATAAAGGAAGGCTGAATTTCCCTACTGCTTCAGTGTTTTCAGTTCAATTCTGGAGGGCTCAAAGAACATAAAAGTAGCAAGGATCTTGTGTGGAGTGTCTCTTGTTTTAATATCCAGAAGCCAGAAAATAAGTTAATCACTTTCAAATCAAATCTTGGTTTATTTGCTCGGATTAAGCCTTCCTCAATTTAAATGCTGTGATTATGGTAAATTAATTCAAAATAAGCCATGAATGCAAACTACACATTAAGACACTAACTACAGTAAGACATGCTAATTATTTCTGAATATTTTGATGCTCCCTCAGGAATATATTTTTATGCATAGAGAACATAATTATGTATTTATCATAAAACATATATTTACATATGTATATGTGTTTTACTTAAATTGACTTGATCAGCTGTTGCTGATGTTATATTGGCTTGTGCTATAAAAGGTCATAAAAAAGAGGAATTACAGAATGGTCAAATTCACTTAGCTACAATGAAGAAAATGTTCCTTTTCAATCTAGTAAGGAAATTCTTAATTGACAAATCAGGCTTTCTGTACATTAAAGATATGAATATAACTGCATGTATCATATATTCACCATTCAATTTCAACAAACCCATCAACAGCCATCCAGCCTCAGTAACAATTTCCGCATCAGCATACAAAAGTACAGTATATGCATTTTAATGTGACAGCATATAACTGTATTCAGTTACTAAATCTAGAGTAGTTTCCACTCAACAATGTTTTATAAGCTGTCCAAGATGGCATCAACTCTGGATAAATAAATGGAAGTCTAAATAATCATATCTTAATGTAATGGCTATGTTCCCATAAGAAAATGAATCAAAAATTAGCCAACCCTTCCTTATACTAATGTAATGTGTTGTAGACATTAAATGTGCTTTTTTTTTTAAAAAAAGTACTACATTTATTCATCCCAAGTAAGAGTGTCTTGGTGGGTCAGTGGTTAAGTATACCTGCCTGCCACTTGGAAGATTGAGTGTTCATTCCTTAGGCAGTGGTAGATATTTCTTTCCCAGGGCACAAAGAAAAAAATCTGCTATGAATTCCATGTGGCAGAAGAGTGGAATTGAGACAGTAAACATTCAAATCCACCCAGTTGGGCTGATTCTACCCTGAGTTAAGGGATTACAGGTTCACAAAAAGGGAGTTTTTATTCATCCCAAGTAGATGAGTATAGAATTACCATATTTTTCAGCATATAAGGCACACTTTTTCTTGAAAAAATAGTGGGTGAAAATGTCTGTGTGTCTTATACAGTGAATGTTGCTGAAGCCCTGCCCATTCACTGGCCCCCACTCTTTGGCCTCTGCCTGCCGGAATACCAAAGATCAGCTGTTCCAGGTTGCAGGGATCGCCGCTGCCTATCGGAGCCATTGCCGCCCATCACCGCTGCAACCTACTGCCACCTCCACATGCTCCATTTTCAGTCTCCGTGCATCCCATTTTCACGCACTCCACGTTCAGTCTCTGTGCATCCCATTTTTGCACATTACATTTTCAGTCTTCGTGCATCACATTTTTGACCCATTCCAGGCTGAAAATGGGATGCAGGGAGGCTGAAAATGGATCACGTAAAAATGTGATGCATGGAGGCTGAAAAGGGAATGCACGAAAATGGGTTTGCCCAAAGGCAAATTGCTGGGAGGTAGAGTTTTTTTCCTTGTTTTCCTTCTCTAAGGCTAATGTGCATCTTATATTCTCGAGTGTCTTATATGCTGAAAAATACGGTAATGTTAAATTCTTTAAATGAAAAGGCTGGAAACTGGAAAAACAACATACCAGGCCTGTTCTTTAAAGAGAAATGGGATACATTTATTTTAATCCATGAATCCTAGTTTAAATGCATTTTTTAAATTATATGTAAGAGTTATTTGTTCTATGTTGAATTAATTTCAGGAAATGTTAAACTTATACAAACAATTCTAAATTTTTTATCTTTTGGTACAGTGACACACACACACACATTTAATCAACACTAATTAATCTAGTTAGAAAGGTTAGGAAATTAAAATGGGATCCATTCAGGAAGCGATTCAGAAGAACGACTAAAGAATAAAAATAATTGAAACATGAACAGAACAAACAGAAAGGAAATTAGAGTCGATGGGTCAGAAAATGATGGAGCCGAATAAAGAATTAAAAAAACTAGTTAATACATCTAGAAATGGACCGGGCTTCATTTTTCTTAAGATTCCAAAATGTAGTGGAAGACAAAGAAGAAAACTTGGTAATGGTAATGGTGGGGTTAATAGCAGAAAATATATAAAAGGACAGGCAAGAGGTCCTGAATGAAATAGACGAAGTATATAGAGTATACACAAATTATACCAGATGCCATAGATTACCGAGGGAGGTACATCTTCAATTTGCCTGTAAGAAACTAGAGATATTATCTACAGAACTACTAGAGAAGATCCAATGAAATATAAAGATACGGAAATAATAACCCTGAAACAAATCCCTAAGATGGTACGAGAGCAAAGGAAAGAATACCACTTCCTGGCAACCCTACTGAATGAGCAGTACATGTTATTCCATTGGATAACACTGGAGGGATTGTTAGTGTCCTGGGGAGATAAAAAAATTAAAGTGGATATCTACAGAAAGCACGAGACCACAGTGACCAACTTATTGAACCAGAGGAGGAAGGTAACAGCAGAGAAGAACTAGAGTGGGCCAATCAAATGGATTGGCGAAATTCAGGGAAAGGAAGGGACCAGGAAGCGAGAAATACTAAGGAAGTAAAACCCCGAGAAGTAGAAGGAGTGAAAACAAGACCCAAAGAGACACAAAAGCCAATAGAAGACAGTAACTGGCATAAAAATAAGAAAATGGAAAATGAACTGAAACTACTTTCAGTAAATATTAATGGAATCAATTCCCCAAATAAAAGGAAACAAATATTTGCAAAACTAGTGTCACAAAGAGTGGATATTGTATGTCTCCAGGAGGTACATATTAAAAGACAAGATGCAAAATATTTACAATGTAATAAATTAGGAGACCTTTAGTTAGTGGAAAAAAGAGTGGGTGGCAGTGTACATCAGAAAAGGGATAAAAGTGGAATAAATATATGTGGATACAAAGGGATGACTATTGATGATCAATATAACTATAGACGAAAAATATGTAAAGTTAGTGGTAATATATACACCAAATAATAGGCAGAAAGAATTCTATAGGAAGGTTTATGAAAAGGTTATAAAAATGGAAAAAGAAAATATATGTTTGATTGGAGATTTTAACATGATTGTAGTTCCAAAAAAAGATTATACTAGTATCCAGAGAAGCAAATTAAAAAAATTTTTTTTTTAGAATGGTGGAAAAACTTAACCTAATAGATATTTGGAGAATGTATAATCCAGAGGAAAGTAAATATACCTTTTATTTGAATCCCCACAAATCGTGGTCAAGGATAGATATGGTCTGGACAAATGTAGTATTGGGTAAAGAATTAAAGGTGGTAGAAATTATGCCAAATATTTGGGCAGACTTAAAATAGTATGGAAGGGGCAAAGGAAAAAAAGAGGAAGATGGACACTGAATACACCAATTTTAAAAGAGAAAATACACAGAATGACTTACAAAAGAATTAGAATTATTTTTCCAGGAAAACAAGGAATATCACACCTCGGTACAGAATTTATGGGATACAATGAAAGTATATGTTAGAGGAATAACAATAGCTTATAATTCAAGGAGAAAACAAGATAAAGAGTATAATAAATTATGGGAGGAGATTAAATTACTAGAGGTACAATTGCAAGGAAATCCTGGAGATGAAAGAATTAAGCATAAAAAGCCCTAACTAAACATAAATTAAACTTATTGGAAGAGGAAAAAAATGCAAGAAATTTAAAATGTACAAAACAATACTATTTTGAACATGCAAACAAACCAGGAAGATGGCTAGCCTACAAATTAAAGAAGGAAAAAGAAAAGAGAATAATTCAGCAGCTACAAGACAAAGAGGGGAACCTACAGAGTAACATGGATAAAAAATATAATTGTGGGAGGTTTTTTTCAAAATCTCTATAATCAAGAAGAAATTGTGAAGGATAGGATAAATTACTATTTAAAAGGAGAATCTATGTCAGCATTGAAAGGGTGAAGAAGAGGAAAGGGTGATATTAAATAGAGATTTTACAATAGAAGAACTACAGGAGGCAATCCAGAGACAAAAAAATAACAAAACTCCAGGAACAGATGGGTTACCAGGGGAAATTTACAAAACATTAAGTAAAACAATTGAATGGATATTATTGAAAGTCTGTAATGGCATATTAAAAGAAGCAAAACTACCAAATTCATGGAGAGAAGCATATGTTTTGTACCAAAAGAAGGTACAGACAGTACACAGATTAAAATCTATAGACCAATTTCCTTACTAAATGCAGATTACAAAATATTTATGAATATGATAGCAGAAAGAGAATGGCATGTATTTATGTGGAGTATGAGGAATAAAGCACATGTGCATTTTTATAGGCACATCCTGAGGAATTCTCTGATTCAAACATGGAAGAAAATTAAAAATAAACACTATATAAAAATTCCAGGATGGTTATCAACAATGGAGGCAATGATTTATCCTAATACAATAGACATGGGGAAAATGGCTAGACAGTATGAAATTTTGGATGCCCAAGGAAGACTAAAAACTAACCAGGAACTAAAAGAGCAGGGATTAAGCACAGACTGGTGGCCATATTTACAAATAAAATCAAGATATAAGAGAGACTGAGAAGAATTTGGCATTGAGATAGGATCAAAACAACTGGACAAATTATTAATTGGTACAGAAGAAAGATTGGTCTTGATAATATATAACTCCTTACTACAGTATAATTTAGCAGAGGAAATAGTGAGGGGACCAATGATAGCATGGGCCAGAAATGTTGGCCATAACATAGAACTAGAAGACCGGGAAAGGAAATGGAGGAAACACTATAAGATAACAAAATCAGCAGCATACAAGGAAAACCAATACAAAATGTGTTATGGATGGCACTTATCCCCTACAAAACTATCCAAAATGTACCTAAAGCCCAAATTGTTGAAAATGTCAGAAACTGCAAGGTACCTTCTTTCACGTATGGTGGCTATGCCCCAAAATTAAAAACTACTGGAATAAAATAAGGAATTGGATACAGGACATTACAAATGTAAGAAATATTTCTCCTGGGAATCATTAAAGGGAAATACACAAAAGAATATAGGTATTTAATATTACATATAATCACAATAGCAAGGATTGCTCTGGCACAATGTTGGAAATGTTCAAAATGTTCAAAAAAATTTGGATTGCACAGAAATGAATAAATTTACTCTGGAATTAAAAGAAAAGGAAGCATCAGATTACTATAAAGTGTGGGGGAAATGGTATTTATGGATACATAATAGAATCAGGTATTTAAATGAATAAGGAAGGTATAGCATTGGAAATAATGAATATATATAAATATAATTACTCAGGGGTATTAAGATATATTTGAACCACAATTGATATACATGTACTGTTAGGAAAAATGGACTGTAACGTGAAATTTATATATATTGTATGAAATTGTATTTAAGATTGTGTTTATTTAATAAAGGAATTTAAAAAAAGAAAAGAAAGGAAGGTTAGGAAATTTTTGCCTTTGGTCTTTGGCATCATTAATTCTTCCAGAATAATTCATTTGATAAACAAGACCAAGAAAGAGATGAACGATCTTACCTTTGATTCATACAGATAATTTAAGAAAAGCAAAACCTTTATTAGCTTCATAAGAAAAAAATATGGAAAAGATACTAGAGAATGAGATATGGTAAGTAGAAGACAGAATAAAAATATTATTGGCAATAATTATGAGAAATGAGAGGAAGCCTAGATATCAAAGGTAGTATTGCACGAATGTAGATGGCTTGCTAAAATTGAACTGCCTGCTATTCTTAACAAACCTTTTCTTTCAGTTAAATGTCTTAGCCAAAGAAATATTCTGCTCTGTATGATGGATCTCTTCCTAAAGAGAATAGTAGTGAATTGAAATAATTGGATAATCTTTCATTTGCTTTGCACTCTAAGTTGCTAACAGCCGTCAACCTGAAGATGCTAGTTGGGGCATAAATGCTGTTCATTTCTACTTTAAATGGGATTTCTATTGCTCCCTTAATGTAATTGAAACTTTCTCATTAAAATCAGCCACTTCCTGGATAATGGGAAGTAAGAATTATTTTCAGAGCAACAAGCTTTGAGTACCATGTTTTTCTTTTTTCTTTTAATTTATAAACAGAATATTCATTCAAATAAGTTTCTTATAACACTAAACCTAAATTTCAGCATTAAAAAGATTTAAAATAACAATATAATTGATTGGTAAGAATAATTTTTGAGCCAGTTCACTGGATGTAAAATATAGACATAGATGCTGGTGTGCACGATTGAGTACTTTCAGGGGGCCTTTGATAACCTCAAAGTGCATGAAGCCCTGTGTAGATGGCACAACCAGCAGTCCAAATAGTGGAAGCCTCAGGTGGTGATGGCGTGACTATACTCACCACTGCAGGTTCAGTGGTGCCTATCTCAGCCACTCAGGCACAGTGTCTATTCCTACAACCAGCCACCATCCTGGCTGCTCAGCCAGAAGAATCAGCTTGGGCTGCATCACCAAGGAGGAGATGCTACAGACCCCCAGCCCTTCGGGTGCAGTACATCAAAGATCCTAAGCAACCAGGGTTCTTCCTGCTCATGTCTGGACCTACCTGCAGGAGTATGGTTCAGAAATAGCCACTGAAAGGCTATGTATAATCATGGCACTGGAGGGGACTACAATGATGGATGATCACTTTCCACAATGATGATGCCCTAGAGCTGCAGAAAAACAACTTTTTCTGTTTCTGTGATGACCTGGGGCACGCCACAGAGATAATACACACAGCTGGAAGTTCAAACCGGCCCTTTATTGTTCCAAATTTCACCAAACTCTCCCATGTTTCTGGCAAGTCCCATAGCAAAGTGATAACAAACTCCCACACACACCTCAAGCAGCCTCTGGCTGCAATTAGGCAAGCCCAGAGCTGTGTACACCAAGGCTGCACAGCAATTAATCTAGTTCAGGAAACAAAGGATACAGGAAATTAGTCCAGAAAGCCAGAAAGAATGCAAGGACTCTTGGAATGTTCAAACACTGGCATTCAACACTTCAGAACTCAGTGTTCGTTTCCAAAGAATACCCCTCCCACAGCATCTCCTTAAATTTCATTCCACAAGTGTGCCTTGTGAAGATGGGCACACCTTCTTCTCTGAGTAGCCTGCTCAGTCTGCACTGTTCTTGCCTTCTCTCCACTCTCTGAACTCTCAGATCAGGAGGGGGTGATCCTTGATCCTTGCCTGAGCTCTGTCTATCATGTTCACCCTGCCCCTGTTTCTCCCTGTCTAGAAACTGTCCTAATCCTGAAAGGACCTGGCCTGCTTGGCCCTGCCCTTCCTCATTTTCCTCCGAAGCCACGAAGCCGCCCTCCAATCTCTGTTGGCTTGTCTTCCCCCACAGCCCATCTTCCCCCACAGATTCAGGCTCTGATGGAGGCATGGGGGCACTCCGAAAGCATTTTGAAGACTTCTTGGCCAACTGCAAATCCAGAACCAGGATCAATATTATAAACTATGGCCTTCTGTATCCAAGTATTTTACAATCTGGCCTGCCAACTGAGAATATTAGACAATATTAGACAAAATCTAGAAATCAAAGGAATGGAGATAAGAGAGGGAAGATATAAATTGCAAGCATTTGCAGATGATTTGGTATTTATTACCAAAGGGATTCACATCCGGTCATCTGTGTCTCAGACAACCGGATGTGAATCCCTTTGTGTGAAGTGGGGCTCTGGGGGTCAGTTGGGCCTACTACTCACATACCTGGCTCCCTG
>JANHFJ010407968.1:0-10112 GCA_032468195.1 Cerberus rynchops
ATTCTTTAGACTAATCTTTTATTCCTTCACTTTCATACGAGAATTCTCAGTATTTATACTTCGAAATTCAACCAATGTTTATATATTTTTATATTCAGTCTATATCTTTAGTAAGAACGACATTCTGATGCCAGGGGCGGCTATCCAACTGTCGGAACTGTCCACTGTTGTAACAAGGTGTCCCTAAAAAGCAGGTAGACGGGACTTCCTCGGCCTTTGTTGCCGTGTAGTTGAATAAGAAGTGTTTAGCCTCACTCTTCGCTGTCTCTGGCCCTTCCTGGCTGGGGGTCTGACCCCCCAATTCTGTGGTAAACTTAGCCTTGTTTAGCAGGGCACTAAACAAGGCTGCTTTGAACAGCCCCGATGATGAGGGTTGTTTGTGAGGCTCCTTCTCATCCGCTGACAGCATTTGGGACTTTCCCTCGGAATCCCCTGAGCTGTATTCAGACCCTGAGGAGGTCTCCTCCTCCATATCATTGTAAAATGGGAGTGGTGAGCCCCCTCTCCTAGCCCCCATATGAGAAGGACTAGGTGTCATGTCAGGTTGTCTGGTTGCAGGGCCATTGGCCAGCACCCTCGATAACATGTGCTCCAGATTTTCCATTTGGGAAAGGATGCGGTTCAGGTCAGGTGGTCCCGGTAACAGAATGGGGCCCTGTGCGGGAGCCTCTAGGACGGTCCCCAGGCCTCCTGCCACATCCTGTGTGTCCCTGCTGTCCAGGCTGTGTTCATCTGTGTTCATCCCCCTCACATGGGGGGATTCACAAGCCTCCCACGCCCTGCCTGGCTGTGCGGAAGCTCCGGCGTTGCCGCCATGGCTGCCAAGCCATGGAGGGAATCCCCCTCATGTGGGGGGGATTCCCAAGCCTCCGCCGGCCCCAGCAGGGTGTGCGGGGCTCCGGAGTTTCCACCATGGCTGCTAAGCCGTGGAGGGAATCCCCCTCACATGGGGGGATTCCCAAGCTTCCCACGCCCTGCCTGGCCGCATGGGGCTCTGGCTACAAAACCGTGGAGGGAGATCACCCCCCAGGGGGGAAACCCACCTCCTTACAGCCCTGCAGGGCTGAGTGGAGGCTCTGGCAGGAAGGAAATCCCCCACATGTGTGGGGGAGAGCCCTATGGGGGGGTGCACCCACCACCTGGCCAGACAGTGTGGGACGCTCGGCGCCAGCTGGCCACAGCCTCACACTGCGGTGGGAATCCTCCTGAGTAGGGGGATCCCCGGCGTCCCCACGCCTCCTCTACCCGGCAGATTGGGCGATGCCCGCATCCCCTGGCCGGGGAGCAGCTGGAATTCCCCTCAGAGGGAATCTCCAGCTCAACCCTGCCACCCCAAATGGGGTGGGGAAAGGGTTAGGATACAGCGGAAAACCTCAGAAGCACCTCAGGGAAAGAGCCTCCACGTGTGTGATGGTTGCTCTTCTGCTTCTCCTTGTAGGCTCTGCAGGAAAACTGATTTCCATTGGATCCTGCCTTGGGATTCCCAAGGGAAGAAACCCTTGTGCGATCCCCATGCTCGTCTCCTCAGGCTGCAGAAAATGCACGTGTGACGGTATCTGCTCGAGGATGATGCAATATCCTGATTTTTGGATCCCTTTGAGTTACTTACCTTTGTTCTCTTACACATGGTCCATTGTTCCAAGAGAGGATGAATTGCCTCACCGGTCAAATCGCTGACCAAGCAAAAGAGAAGGAGCATATCAGGTAGGACCAACGCCCCTTCTATCAAATCCTGGCCCCTAATACGGGTAGTTAAAGCTTTAGCATTTCCAAAAGTACATAGACCTCTATAACACTTCCCTCATGATATGGTCATTTGCTCACAAACTTTGATATGTTGGTCCTTTCATCAAATTTGTCCTTTCTCATCTGTGGAGATTCTGACAACTTCTCTTAATATTTTATCTCTTCTGTTCAACTCATTTATTCATTTTCCTGGTCTTTCTTTTACACTTCTGAATGAAGAAATAAAGTAGAAAAGGATAGTTTGGAAGGATGCAAATGCAATATTTCAAACCAAGAGAATTCTAGTACTCTATATATTGCTTAACAAAAATACTGCATCCCTAATTACTATCAATGGATTTTATAGATTGTAATAGTAAATATGAGTATTTATCTATTATTCACTAGCTGTCATCCTTCTATGTGCAAATATATTTTTAAAACTACATACTTTGCGTAATCATATTTCACAATTAACAATGGCACATCAGGATTACAAATAGTACTGATACATTTTAAAATCATCCTATCTAAAACTTTGCTTCATGCTGTTTTTCAGGGGCTTGCTATTTTCCTCTTAGGCCCTATTAAAGCCAGTAGGCTACATTTTTGTTTCCCACAGTAGTGAAATGAGGATCAAGGTGTAATTCAATTGGGTAAACACCTGAAATGAAAAAGAGGTTTAATGATGTGGTCTTCTCCCCTGTTTTTTCTTATATAAAATGACTTCCCTCTACTAATGGTCCATAATATAAATAGTTGAAAGTTCAATATTTCCAGAAATGTATAGGCCTGTATAACACTTATCTCCTGAAATAGTCACAAATATTGTTTGTTATTTTTCACATTTGAGTCAGCCTCAACTCCTGACAACTGCCTGGACAAGTCCTATACTGTTTTCTTGGAACATTTTCCAGAAAGGGTTTTTGCCATTGCCTCCTTCCTGAGGCAAAGCTGAGAGAAGGGAACCTACAAAAAGTCACTTAGCTGGCTACATGTTCAAGTTGAAATCCCTAACTCCTGGTATCTACCCTGGTGTCTTAACTTCTATATCAAATTGCTTTTCAGATTCTTTAGGTCAGAATATTTCTTTCCTTTAAAATTGCTTTTGCAAGATCAGATACCTGGCAAGTTGAGTTGATACTGTCTTGTATAATCTTTTGATTATAACAAATAAAAAAAGCAAGGGATTAAATCAAAATGATGCATAATTCTACTAGAAGATCAAAGAAACTTTCAGAAATTTTACAACTTCTTACAAAGTGGAAGACATGACATGTTCCCTGGGTAAAAACCTGGAGAAAGGAACATATATATATACGTATATATGCAGGTCTAGGTCTATTCGGGTCTTTTCCCGTGTAAATTTCGGAATCACTTCGCAACGTTTCGGTGAGATCCCACTCACCATCTTCAGGCTGGTGCCTTCTGCTTCTTGCCCTGGCATCACTGCATATCGTACCATGTATGACTGTGTATGTGACCAATAAATTTGAAATTGAAATTGAAATTGAAAAAAAAACTACTATTACCTTGCAGGAACAGTTTATAGCAGGAAATAAATATTTCCCAATGACATTTGGGATAAATACACATTTCCCCAAACATCTATCTATGTAACTCTCTACATCTTTTTTATTGTGTTTCTTCTTCTGTAAGTTTTTTTTACTGATTTCTATTGTTCTACTATATTACTTAGTCTATTATCAGTGTTTTATAAGTCTTTGTGAACCTTGTTTGTTCAAGCAGTAAAGTGTATACTAGAAAGCAGAGTGATTTGGAATAGAACAAGGAACTATTCTCTTGCTTGTTTGCCCTTCAACCATCAGTGTCACTTGTTTCTATGCTTTTATTTTGTACCTTATTGTATTGGTATTCCACTAGATTTCAAGCAGTTTCTTTTTTTTTTTATCCTATTCTATTTTTTGGAAAGTCTTTTCAGTCCTGAATTATTGATCTGGGCTTTGTCCATCTATAGGAGGCAGAAGAGAGGGTGGGATTTCTTAAAAGCTAGAAGTGAAATAGAATCCCAAGTGATAATTGAATAACAGAGTTGTGGGAACCTTGGAGGTTTTCTAGTCCAACTCCCTGCTCATGGAGGGAGATCCTATATCTTTTTAAACAAATGGTTGCCCAGTCCCATCTTAAAAGCCTCTGGTATAGGAGCATCCACAACTTCTGAAAGTAAATTTTCCATTGATTGATTGTTCTTATTATCAGGAAGTTTCTCCTTAGTTCTAGCTTGATTCTTTCTTTGATGAGTTTCCATCCATTGTGTCTTGTCTTGCCCTATGATGTTTTGGAAAATAGGTTGACCTTCTCTTCTTTGTGGCAGTCCCTTAAATATTGGAACACTGCTCTCATTTCACTCCTAGTTTTTCTTTTCACTAGACTAGACATATGCAATCTAAAAACATTCTTCATATGTTTTAGCCTTCATCCCCAATCATCTTTGTCACTCTTCTCTGAACTCTTTCCAATGTCTCAATGTCTTTTTTATATCGTAGTGACCAAAATTGGATGCAGTATTCAAGTGTAGTCTTATCAAGTTATTATAAAGTGATCTTATCACTTCTTGTATCCCTGAAACATTCTTCAGGTAGGACTTCTGATTTGACACTGAAATTTCATCTCTCACAATTTGGATTTATAGTATGAAAGCAGGTCAAATTCTGCTAATATTTTTTTCTGAGATATTATTACAGGTAGTTGTGTAGTCCCTACTAGCAAAAGGTGAACCCCAGAATACTGCAACTTTTCATAAATATAAATCAGTATCTAAGCATCTGTATTTTAATCACTTGACCAAGGAGATGCTCAGTTGTCATAACTGTAAAAAATAGTCATAAATCACTATTTTTGGTAGTATTGTAGATACAAACAGTCACTAAATGAACTGATGTAAGTCAAGGACTACCTGTTTTCTATCTGATTACTGATCCTGAAGAATTTGGAGGTATCTATAGACTTGTTAATGACCAATTATATTAACAAGAATGTACAAGTTAGTTTTATTTCAGATTGCTAATTATGTTAATAATGATGCAGAAATCATTTTATTTTGGTTTGCTAATTATGCTAAGAAGCACACCGAAGTCTGTTTTATTTTGTTTACAAGTGTCTTGAGGGAAGCAAAGCTGATATTAATAAACATTCAGAATATGCACCTCTTAACCTGTAGAGAGATGTTGCCACTACATGAAAATGTGATCAATAATAGGAAAATGAGCAAAGTCATTTCAAATCTCTCTGGATATAAATAAAATATATTGTTATATGTCTAAATGTCTTTTTAAAAACACGTAAGTATTATTATTGAAAATATGGGGTCCACATTGTTGAAAGGAATAATGAGATGCCAGAGATCATAGCTATAATAGCTTGTATCTCATTTTCTGTCTGGAGGGAATATACATTTTTACTTGATAGGAGACTGCTTCTTCAAACAAGTTATCATTTCATTCCTGATTATTGGATTTATTAATCCTTTCTGCTAATGTTTCATTTCTTTTGATTCAAAATATTTTACAGTTTGATTATCAGGTACAATATCACCTAGTGATATTAAGACAATATTTATGTTGTAAGTAAAGCTCATTCATTATTTAATTATAAAGGAATAAGGAATCTAGTATTTATATATTACTTTTAATGCTTATTGTGCTATTTTCTTTTCTTTTCTTTTTTTGCCAAATAGCTACTTGAGCAAATGATAAAAATATTTTCACCTGTCTGTCAAACAAAACAGAAATGCACACATACACAAACAGAAACAAAAATACATAAACACATAAAAGACACACATTTTTCAAGGGGCAATTGCCCCTCAAGATCTCAAAGTAAAAGATATAGAAATTGATTGTTCTATTTATATGCTAGATTTGCATTGCCCTTCTTGTAGAAGCACAAAGCACCATATATAGGACTTTATCTTATTTTCCAATACTACCACAATCCTATAGGAGTGGTGAGACATTGTGATGAGTCCAATTATTTCCAGTAATATTCAGTTAATGAAAATGAACCTGAATGTGTTTTTTCTACTCCTTTTAATTAGTCCATGAAGAATGAAAACTGGAAGGAGGAAAGAAGGAAAGTATGAGATTGGTGGTTGGTTTTTTACACAAATGGACAGAAATTGATAATAATGTGTTCTCATATCCCCATCCTACATCAATGTTTTCCATTTTGACCATGATATAAATTTATTCCCAAATAAATTTACTGGGTTTTACTTCCCAAATTTTATCTAATTGTATTTCCTCCCTTGCAGTTATGCCAGTTTTGTCCTAAATGAAACATGAAGAATCAAACCATTTCTTACTTTCTGCTACTGGAATTCTCAAAAAATTGGCATTTGCAGCTTTTGTATTTCTTCCTCTTCTGTGTATTATATCTGGCAACTGTTACAACAAATCTTCTCATCTTCACTGCAATAGTTTTTGATCATCGCCTGCACAGCCCCATGTACTTCTTTCTCATGAATTTAGCTCTGCAGGACCTGGGCATTGTTTCAGTCATTCTCCCAAAATCCATTATAAATTCATTCATGGGTACCAGAGACATTTCTTACTTTGGCTGCATTGTTCAAATCTTCCTCTTTCTCTCCTTTGAAGCTTCTGATTTATTCGTCCTGACAGTCATGGCATATGATCGGTACATTGCCATTTGCAATCCTCTACATTATGACACAGTGATGAACTGGAAAAACTGCACTAAAATAATAATTAGAGTGTGGATTGCAGGTCTTCTCTGTGGAATATTTCATACCGCTGGTACTTTTTCGATCCAGTTTTGTTCTAATGTCGTCAACCAATTTTTCTGTGAAATTCCTCAGTTGTTAAAACTATCGTGCTCTGTTTTCAATTGTCTTGAAGATGGAGTTCTTGTGGCCAGTATTATTGTTGGACTAGGTTGTTTTACTTTTATTATTGTGTCGTATGCCATGATCTTCAAGGCAGTATTAAAAATCCCTTCTGAACAAGGGAGGCACAAAGCCTTATCCACTTGTATTCCCCACATTATAGTAGTATCTATGTTATTATCATCTGGATGGTTTGCATATATGAGACATCCCTCTAACACTCCTTCTTACTTAGATTTTGGGTTGACTGTTATGTACTCCCTTCTTCCACCCCTGTTCAATCCAATTATCTATAGTATGAGAAACAAGAATATCAAACTTGTCATTTCTAAATTGTATGGATTTGAAAATTTCTTTTAACATTGTATTCAGTTTGTGGCAGTTTTTCATTCTCCTGCCTTATTCTTTATTCAGAGAAGGAAAAGAAAAAAAATAGAAAGAAAATACTTCTTTTAGTCTTGAAGAATGATAGAACTTAAATGTTACTCAGCAAATATTCTGCATTGATAATTATTGTTAGTACACCTTTGAGGTGCTAAATGTGGATGTTTGGCAGCCCTTGGCATGCCAAAGGGTGACTCCCATTGATTTTTGGTGAAGTAAGTATTGGGGAGTAATGCTATTGTGGAAAAGAAGTGTAATGGAAGAGGGGTATTTTTCCCCTCCTTGTGCTTTCCTGTATAAAATGGCTTCCCTTTCATTGCTTGAACATAATACGGCAAATGAAAGATTTAGCTGCTCCAGACTTATCTTTCTTTTGATATTTTGTACCTTTAAGTCAGCCTTAATTCATGGCATCTGCCTGAACGAATACCTGCATTTTTTCTTGGTAAGGGTTTTTAGTAGTAGTTTGCCATAGCTTCCTTCCTAGTACTCAAAGAGGGGGAGAGTGACTGGCCTAAAGTCACCCATTTTGCTTCATTCCTATCACAAGAATAGATCTCACTGACTCCTAGTTTTAGCCTTATTTGTTGAACTCTACATCAAACTATTTTTCACACATGCAGCAGAGCATTAGAATCCTTTGGCAAGATGAAAAACTAACAGGGTGGGCAGGATGAATAAACTAGTACTAACTACAATAACTTTTTGAGAACCACCAAAAATGAAAAAGCAAAATGTATAATTCAAAATTGTAATAGAACATCATATAAGTTTTCAGAAACATTACAAATTGGAAAAGATAAGATATGCTCTATTGTGTAACACATGAAAAAAGAGTATAAATAAATGTGCATCAGGATGATATTTTATTGAAATGTGGCTGAGAAGGATTTCATCCAAGCTCATGAAAAGATATCCAAAAAGCCTTATCCAGTTTTGTGTTATCTATGCCACCATCTCTGTAACACGTTTTAAATATTTATTTTAGCTAATCTATACTTAAATGAAGATTCACCAATAATGGCTCAGTATAAATGTATTTTGTGAAGGTATCTTAGTGGTATCACCTAGGCTGTGATGGCAAATCTTTTAGAGACCGAGTGCCCAAACTGAAAATCTCTCACACATGCATGCCCATGTGGTGGCAACCAGAAGATCAGCTGGAGAGCAGGAGGCAAAGTATCACAACACTGGCAGCTCTGCAAGAGGTGAGATCTTTTTCTTTCATGAGCTTCTGTTTCAGGGAAACAATGGTGAGAAATGCCATGGAGAAATGCGGTGGAGCTGAGCTGGGGTGATGGCACATGTTCCCACAGAGAGGGCTCTGAATGCTACTTCAGTGCCATAGGTTCGCCACCACTAACCTAGGAAACATCAGTACCTTCCTTTGAGAGTGAGGAGCTTTAAACTAAAAAAATACTGGAATCACCAAAATAATATCAGTACCATTTTTTGAGGATGAGGAGCTTTCAGCTAAAGTAATGTGATATTTTCTTCTAAATTTATATCCTTGTATTGGATGTTTCCTTCTTGTTTTCTTGCCTTATTTAATATTTCTTGTCTACATTTTATTTTGCTGTTATGCTTATTACTTTGCTCTGGTTTATTCAATAAAGTCTTTCAATTTTTTCTTAATTTGTGTGGTTATTACTTTCTAATTTGTAAACATTGTACTGAGATTTTTTTTAAAATATATGTTTTATTGTAATTTTCCTTTAACAACCAACATTTTTTGTGGACAATGTAATGACTGGGTTAATATATTTTTTACACAATGCTAACAGTAATAATATAGATGCATATAGATAGTTATTAGCTTCCAACTCCTAGTCTTAATTTACATTATAATTATATATTCTTTTATGTATCAATATATATTATACTACGGTATTTCCCAATTTATACTTATTTCTTTTTTTTCCTGTTTGGTTTTTTCTATATTCACCTTATTGTCTTTAAAGAATACTATTCTCTCTTTATGATTCTTTATCACTTCTTCCAATATATATATAATTTGAACTTCCACTTATTTCTATTGGTTTTTAGTATAGTTACTATATTGCAAAATATTATATTTTGATCCATCATCTCTCAATCTTTAAAGAATTTCATTATTTTTTTGGGGAATGGATATTTTATAGCTCCCCCTTAGAATCTTATATGTCTTTCTAACATCTTTGCACAGATTATTTGTCACCTCTGCCTTATCCTTTATCTCCTTCTGCTGCAACTTTTATATATCCATCCATACTGTAACCCTTTCATTATTTTTGGAAATCTTCCTTTTTCTATTCTGTTGTAAACTCTTAAGGGATTATCTGTTTGATTTTTAATATTTAATATTACTGTCTTTTCAGTGCTTTCATCTGCTCATAGTTTATTTTTATGTTCTTGTGATTTATTTTGCTTTGGCTCCTCTACCATTCCTTCTAACTTCTCATCCATCTTCTATTTATTATATTCATCCTTTCTCACTGTTTGAGGACATTCTACTTTCACATCTTTATCTTTTAATTATTCCCATCAACTTCTTACAATTCTTTGTTTCCATTTCTAACATTTCCTCATAAAACTTTATTCTCTCCTGCTGGGTCATTTTGTACTAAATTACTTTGTATTCCAATATCCCAAAGTTTGAAAACTCTAAATAAATCAATTTTAATTTTAAAATTAAATCAATTTTAATAAAATCTAAACATTCCCCAATTTTTTTTTACTCCAAACCTCAAAAATTTCTAGCCTTTAAATATTAAAAATTTGTGCTGTTCAGTTTTTAGAGTTTCCAAATTATACCTTCCCAATGGTCCAGATTTTAAAGTCTTATTTATCTTCTTCTCTTTTTTCTTTTCTCCTTCTATGGCTTTTTCTTTTTTCTTTTTCTTCATGGGATAGTCTATCCCATGGTGTTAACAACCAAAGTCCAATTTAGCCCACCAGGTTTCTTCAAATCTTTCAAATCTGCTTTTCACAGCACAGTTCCAATATTGGCAATGTCAGTATTTGGTTTAAGTTGCCTTATGGATCTTCAAATTCAAATTCAAATTCAAATTTTTATTGGTCACATGCACAGTCATACATGGTATGATATGCAGTGAAATGCTTATGCAACCATTCACGACCACAGGTAAGTTAGGGCAGA
>JANHFJ010408014.1:0-10102 GCA_032468195.1 Cerberus rynchops
GTGTGTTTTCTGCTTGTCCCGCTGTCCCAAGAGCTGCCAAGGGTGAGCCCAGCTGCTGCGGCCCAATTGAAGAGAGTACGGCCCTCATCATAACTCAAATGTGACAATATGGCCCTCGGGTAACTCTGAGTTTGACATGCCTGATTTAGGCTATCCTCATACATACACTTCCTTGCCTTTGATGGATAATCACTATTACTGCTGATTCATATTTGAATTGGATGTTGAATGAAAAAGAAGGACTGATTGTCATGCTTTATGTGATCCCAATTCATCATTCCAATGATATCTGATGTCTTCCATTAAATCTCTATCAAAATTTCTAGGTAATGACACTTTTGTTTTCAAGAACAGAAGCAGTTTTATGGTGCAGCCAGTTTCCTTATGAGATGATGGGTCTGCCATATCTGAATGCATTGAATAAAAGCTCCCACCTTCCCAGCCTTCTGTAAAGATGCTTTAGTTGGGATAATGCTTGAGTAGATAGGTCTGTCCATTTCTATGGTCCTATAAACTGATGCCATTTTCATGGAACTGATTTATATTCAGGCAATGCAACTGAAACAACTCAGAAAAATTCTTGAGTCGTGCACTTCTTTCAGTTGCTGACTGACTCTGCTTTGCAGCTTCCTTTTCAAAAGTTCTCTGTGCCTGACATTTTCTATTGTCAGTGGGGAAAGTACAAAAGCCACCACCTCGCTGAAGTCATCATTGAAATATAATGGGATCAGTATCACCTTTCAGTGTGCCATAGCTACAAACAATGCTAATAAAGCTAACTCCACCTATTTCTCTTATCACTGGTAAAATATGAAAGGTAGCAAGTGCTGGCAGATTTGATTTCTCTGTGTTCTTCCAGGTAACTGTGGCTGGTGGTGATGGAAAAGCACCTTCTGCTAAAGAAAGTTTTGTTATAATACTTTATTTGTTGATTTCTCAAAGGTTTTATCAGGATCAAATATAGGCATTGCTGGAATAGAAAAGCTCCTGTATATTAGATCATGTTTAATTGATCTGTTTGCAGAAGATAAGAACCTAAAAATCTTGGCTGAAATCTTTAAGTAGATTTGTGATCAAGATATTAAAAATAAAATGATAGACCCAGAGTTTTCGTACTATCTAACAGGACAATTTTTAACATCACTTCTGGGACTATCACTAAATATTTCTTCAATAATTTTACATTCCCACCATAGGAGACTTTTCTTCTGGTCCAAACTGATGTGCTAACCATTAAGATGGCAATGGGCAGAACTATCTACATCTACTTTCTGATACGGAGATAACATCTGTAGCCCATGCATTGCTAGTGGCCATTTTACATTCAGTGGTATATGGATCTTATAATTCCAGTAGTTATCCCAAAAGTGTTCTCATGATCAATAGATTTGCCATTAAATAGTTTTTAAACAGCTATCTGAAAGGTTTACATCTTGCTTAAAATTCTGACAGAGAGAAGTTTATTTCATTCATTGACCATTAAAAACACAATCAATAAAATGAGAAACACAAGCAATAAGAGCTATCAGGAAGCATTTACGCAGGAAGATTACACATAATTTAGCAAAATCTTGCTACTTTTAGAAAAATGAATTTAACTTGATTATTTAACAGATAACTCAATAAAAGCTATCAAATACCTTGGATATTTGAATAAAAGTAGGGTAATAAACTGATGATGACTGTTCCCATAGAACTGGGAAAACAGAAAAACACAGGCTATGGTTTCTATGGTACCTGAATTACAGGGGCAGTACAATATTGGGTTTTTCCTATATTTCTTTTCCAGCTTTGGAGCTTCTTCCAGCTTCTTCCAACTGTGGAGAAAATATTAAATCAAGATATGTATAAAATATCCTAAATTTTAGAAGTGTGTTATGATATGAAAATGGGGCTAGTTTAGACAGTAATAATTTGGTTATTTGCAATTATATTGTGAGAGAAAGCAGCATTTTTTGTTTCACCTTGTATATTTAAGACCCTTTGCCTCAGTATTGATCTAGCTTGATCTAACTCTAAGGTTAAGGTTTTTTCAAATAAATGTGTCCTTGCAAGCGCTGTGGCTTGCTAAACAACAGCAACAGTTTTTTTTTTTTAATTCTGTAGTATATTTTTAAGAATGCAGTATTTCTTTCTTTGTACCAAAAAAGTTGCTCTGATCTTATTACTTCAGTTCTTTCTGAAATATAACACAAGCAGGGTAAATGTAATTATTTTTCTCTCTTATTACTTCTTTTCTCCTACAACAATGAAAATGCACAAGAATGTGATGTGCCAATTTCCTAATGAATATCCAGTTTAGTGTGATCTTTGCAACATTGAAGTGGCTATAGGAAGATGCTATATAAGAAGAAAATATTTGTATATGTCCTTTGTATTAGTAAGATAGTCTGAATGTTGAGTCATAGTACCTAAACTTCTTTTCTTTTTTGGTTTGAAATGGTTTGCTGCTTATCCAATTAGCTTTTTCAATCTGAACTTTAGACTGAAGAAACTACTTGGATAAATAGCAAAAAATTTCAGACAACGAACAAAAAAGACCAATTGCCATGGGTCAACTTCCAGACAATTCTACCTGGATGACTGAGAATCTCCATCATCATATTACTAAGAAAGATGTAAATTACATATCAATGACATCATTTTTCCAATTGCATCCCTCACTCTGGTTATACTCTGATAGGTCACTTTTCATGTTTAGCAAAGCTAGGGATTATTGCCATTTCTGCTTCTGCTGAAAATGCAATTGATTTTTTTCCTTGCCTCAAATCTGCACTAACATAAAACAATGCCTATCTTGTCCCCTATGTTCACCAATATCTAGTAGCTTCTGTCTATTAGCTCACAATAATATTTTAGTTATAATTAGCCATTGTGCAGAGTAAATAGAATTTAGATCTTAAGACTCAAGTATTCAGATGACCTGGTAATGCCATATATATGTTTGTTTATAGCTCCACTGGCAATCTCAAATGGTTCTATCTTCCTTCCGGCGCGTGTTAAAAACCCATTTATTTCAGCAAGCCGGGCTGGCCTGACACTTAGCGAGGTTTTAATAAATTTGTTGAATCGCTTAAAATTTTAAATTTTAAACTGTAAATTTTAACTTAGAATATTTATTTTAGCCTTTGATTTAATTCATTTTTAATTGTTTTTAAATTTTATATGTTCTGTTCTAAATGGCTGTGCACTGCCCCGAGTCCTTCAGGAGTGGGGCGGTATAGAAATTATGTAATTAAATTAAATTAAATTAAATTAAATTAAATTATCTTTCCTAGGCAATCATTATCAAGTAAATAGATTTTTTAACCAGCACATCTGAATTTCAAAACAGTCCCTTAGTATAACTAAGGTACATTGCAAAATATTTGTACAAGATTCCCTTTTGCAGTTAAATATGAACACAGTTTCATTTTCTTAGCTTTTTCCTTTCTGCCATTGTAATGTCTACATTCAGATTATACTCATTTTTCTACATCTTGCTAAAATCCAGGCTTGCCGATTTTATGTAATTGACCATTTCACTTGTTTCTTTCCTTATATTATTATTCACTTTTGTTTCCCCATGGTTCAGTTTTTTGATCATATGCTTCCATGTACTGTACTATCACTATCACTATGTTTTAAAAAATTGCTTTGCTTCATGTTTGCATAAACACAATGTCCTGTTATGAAATTTAAGATTTTATTTTAAGTATTTTTACCAAATTCCTTTGAACCAAATTCTTCTGTCTGGATCATCTGTAGTCAGATATGATGTGGAAATTGTCCCAATTTTGTTCTTTCTCCAAAATGTTCTTCCTCCAAAAGAAGCAGTCATTTTTGAGTACAACTGTTTCCACATGGAACCCATTTTGTTTTTCGTGACGTAAATTTTCAGATCTGTCTCTGGTAAATACTATTCCCCCCCTAAGAATTCCTGAGAGTGCATCTTGGGATGCTTGTTTGTAGTTTCACTTTGAGATAGTAAACAACTGAATTTATTCCAAACTGCCTTTGATATACAAAATATGAATTTTGTAATTCTAATCATTGTGATATTATCAATCAAGCAATCTTTGTAAAGATTGTTTACAAAGTTGTTTGGTTGATAATATTAAATACATTAGTAACAAATGTAGCGCTTTCTGTTAATTTAATAGTAATGGATAAAGAATGACAGTTAAATACTTTTATGCAAATACCTTTTCAATATTCAGAATCATTGCTTTTCACGTTGGTTTCGGGTGGAACTCACCAATTCAGCTCAACTATGTATCATGAGGGCACAGAAATTGAACTGTGAACTAATTTCATGAGAGAGAGAAGGAAGGGAAAATTTTTAAACTTTAACTCCATTATTTTGAAGAAAATCCTGGATTTGAGGGTCAGCTTCCTTATCTGTATATAGAAGATAGCACCTCTAACTAAACTGAAGGAAACATTTGATTTCTAAAGTCAGGTCTGTTCTTTTTTACCTGATACCTTAAAGGCAAGTATGGTTTGGGAAGCAAACTTATTTTACTAGAGTTTCAGATGATTGGAAATGATATTTTTCACTAAATTGCTGTAGAATATACACACATTTATTCTGTTTATATAAGCAGAAGATTGTACAGGAAATCTGTAATGTTTTGTATTTCTTTTAATGTGTTAGAATGGAACCAGCCTTTTCACTCTCTGAGAGTCCACTGTGAAAGCTAATAACCAACCTTCAGAATGTTAACAACCAGATGACTGTAAAGGAATGTAAATCTTTCCATTCCCCACCATTGCACCAGGACTGAAGAAGCTTCTTGGATGAGAAGTAAAATGTTTTCAAGGACAAAAACTAAGAAACCCCAGTTGCATTTTGAAAAGCATTTTTGGGACAATATTGTAAGAATTTTGGACTGAATAGGGTATCACTTATTTCCTCATTCCTATTAGTGTGGATGGCTCTTTGTACTTTTAAATTCTATTCACAGTTTTCTTGTGTATTGTAAATAATTTTAACCACTGTTCTTATTAAAATAAGATTGAAAACCCTAAAAAAAGCACACATATAAATTCAATCATTGGGCGATTATCATACTTTATACTCTTCCATTGTTAAGAACTCATTTTCTATTCTTTATGTTATCTGTTCTTCAAACAGCTTGTAAACCATAAAGGGCCTTTTCTTTTATGTCAGAACAGCTAGATTAGCTCTGATGATAGTCTAGGAAATCAGATCTTTATATATTTTGGATCAGACCTTACCCCTACTTATTAAACACTTAGAGAGATGTATTTTTGATGAAGCTATGTTGAATATTCTTCAGCAACAGTTGCTCATTTATATGTTTGAAAATTATCTTTAATAAAAATGTCCATAAATTTATGGGAACAGATGTTAGACTAATTACCTTCCAAATATATCTTTATTATCATTGGCTACTTTACAGTTTTCTGTCTCTAAAGATAATGTTAAAGTATGCACACACACACACACACACACACACACACACACACACACACACACACTATCATAGTGGAGCCTAGGTGCTGCGTTATGCTGCAATAGAGAAATGGACAATGGAGCAGCCGGCACGAGGGAACTAGAAGGAACAGGGAGGAGAAAGAGGGAAAGTGGTCTTCTCCTTCCCTCATGCCTGCTACTCTGTTGCCTGTTTCTCCATTGCAGTACAGTGCCCAGGATCCACTTTGATAGGAGTGGTGGGTAATTTGACAACTAGTTTGCCCAAACCGGTGCAAACTGGATGAATCCCACCACTGACTCCAAGGCACTGCAACTGTCATAAATACACATCAGTTGCCAAACATCTAAAGTTCGATCAGATGACCATGATAGTTGCACGATAGTGTGAAAAACATTCATAAGTCACTTTTTTCCAGTACTGTTGTAACTTTGAATGGTCACTAAATGGATGGTTCTAAGTCAATGACTACCTGTAATTAGGCAAGTACATAAATACATGCTGGAATTATTTCTTTTCTGATAAGTCCTATGTAGAGGTGAAATTCAGCAGGTTCTAGCAGGTTCGCTAGAACCAGTAGTAAATTTTCTAAGCAGTTCAGAGAACCAGTTGTTAGAAGAAATCTCCTTTTGTTTTTTTTTTTCCACTTTACGGGGTTAATCCTGTAAGGAAGATAGGAAAGAAACATTCTGGGGTTGTTTCTAGCCTAATCTTTATTGCCCTGCTTACAGAAACTGCCCATCCCATCACATGAGCCATGCCCACCAAGCCACACCCACAGAACCGGTAGTAAAAAAAAAATTAATTCCAGAGCATATTATTATAAAAATTAAATGTATTCAGCCCAAGCAATAGCTGCTCATTTCTTAAGGAAACCATATAAATAATAGGAATTTCTTTCATGAACACAATTGTTTTTAGTTTGAGTTTGTTTTGCCCTTTCACTGCACAATTGTTTTTAGCCTCCATATTGTTTCTCTGAGTCCCAAGCCAAGAAGCAATATCAAATGTTGAAATTTAACAACATTGGGGGGAAAAAAAGAAAAGAACTAAAAATCAACAAAAGAAATTCCTTCAGTTTGATAGAATTGGAAACAAGCCAATTCTGTCAGGGCTTTCTGTAATCTTAGATGTGATCTAATGCACAGGATATCACTTTCCTATCAATTGTTTATTTTTTTAAAAAAAAATATTATTTAAAGCAATGTCTATGGTAAACATGGATATCACAACACTGAAGGAAACACTCCAGATGATAAGAAGACAATTACTGGACAACTAATATGCAGCTGAGACGCTTAAGTAGAAATGAATCAATAATTCCCTGCTGTATTTTAATATTTTAATCAAAGCTTTTCTCTTTTCACTGGTTTTCCCATTCCTCTGGATTATACTGTTGTACATTAACATATAATGCAAGAATTAATTACATTAAGCTTGCTTACAACTTCAAGGATATTGACAAATATCTGGGTAAACATTGAATTGAAATTGGGAAGAAATGGGTTATGTATTTGATCATTTCCAAAGCCAACCCAAAGTAGGAACAGAATAATACACAGAGGATTGGCTGTTTTCACTGACACATATCTGCAATGAGTAATAGTTTAATTAAATATTTAACATAAATATTCATGGAGGCACTTTCTGCCATGATTGTTTTGTCCTTAGTCGAGATGAATAATGCAAAGGGACATGAATGAACTAAAATTATTTTTTCAGGCTGATTCATTTTAGTAAGAAAGATCCAACCAAGTGTTTAACTCTCCCACAGAAATTTGTAAGACCCATTCTGCATTGTGTGGAGATATTTGGCAAAAGTCTGGTTTTTTTTTTTTTCAACTCCTATAAAAATACACCTTTCCAAATGTATAAACAACTGATGCATTTATTTGTTTTACACACATAGTTAAAAATATCTCCGATGAAGCCATAATATATGGATGAAAAGAGCCAATAACTATTTAATCTCTTCATCTGAATCAAATGCTTCCAAAAGAAGAAAAAAAGACTGTAATCTTTCATTCCATAACCACTTTTCCATCCATTTTTAAAGAAGAAAACAAAATCTTCGCAAATGAATATTCCAGCTAGGAATATCTCTCATCCACACATTCAGAGATGCAAACAATACTGTTAATAGGTATCCAGAGCAGGTAAAGTCACCTGCTGAAATCCACAGCAATTGCTTGTATTCTGAACATACAAAACCAGATAGATTTCTCCAGGTTAACACTGCAGAAGAAATATTATGATCCACAAAAGCATTGTAAATTTCAAGGATTGCCCGCAGAAAAGTCAGATGATGCTCGCACATGTCATGAATCAGAAAACAGACGTGAACCTGAAAGCTAAGGCTGAAAGCAAATGATTCATTTACATGGAGAAAATACATTAAGTACTGGCTGAATCCATATTTCCCATTCAACCAGACAAGCATACATTCTTGCATTATTTACTTATAGTTCCATCCAAGTGTTTTTCCACAAAGACAGGAGTCCTGCATGAATTTATGACCTCATTTTATATCTCCGTTATCCTCCTGCATTAGGTTTTTGTAAACTAAACCTAATTCAAAAGATTCGGATTGATACGACAGTCCTTTGCTGTCTAGAAATGAACGACACGTCTTATACAATTATGGCTTACTTTTACTAGACATGCCATCCCCCTTGTTCTCCTAAATTGTAATTCTTAATTTATTTTTTAAAGTGTACATTTTCCTAAATTTCAAATTGTAAATTTTTAATTTAATTTTGTGACCATGAACGGTGGCATAAAGCATTTCACTACATATTGTACCATGTATGAGTGTGTATGTTATAAATAAAATCTGAATCTGAATCTGAATCAACGAACAACCTAATTTGGTGACCTGGTTACCTTCTGATATTTGGACCCGTCTCATGAAGGCTTGTTGTTACTCAAGTTGACTAGAATAACCTGTGGGAACCGAAGTCCTATACTTTTAGAGAGCACCCATTCCAGACAAGTATTTATTTATTTATTTATTTATTTATTTATTTATTTATTTATTTATTTATTTATTTATTTATTTATTTATTTATTTATTAAATTTATATACCGCCTCTCTCCCGAGAAGGGACTCGGGGCGGTGTACAGCCAACTAAAAACAGAGACAATAAAATAAATTTCAATTAAAAACAAAAATTCAAAGAATTAAATTAGGTGGTTGATTCTATCAAATTAAAAATTATAAAATTATAAAATTATATGAATAACAGTTGCAGGATTTGCGTATGACTAGTCTAGAGAAAAGAAGAACTAGGGGTGAGATGATAGCAGTATTCCAGTATTTGAGGGGCTGCCCCAAAGAAGAGGGGGTCAACTTATTTTCCAAAGCACCAGAAGGCAAGACAAGAAACAACAGATGGAAACTAATCAAGGAGAGAAGCAACCTGGAATTAAGGAGAAACTTCCTAACAGTGAGGACAATGAACCAGTGGAACAGATTGCCACCAGAAGTTGTGGGTGCTTCATCACTGGAGGTTTTTAAGAAGAGACTGGACAGCCATTCGTCTGGAATGATATAGGGCAGTGGTGGCAAACCTTTTACGTCAATGTGTGCTGGAAGTGGCGTGCAAAACTGGCTTGTCTGGAACAGCCTTCATGCACATGGGAGTGCCGAAACCCAGAAGAGCAGCATCCCAGCATGCATGCATGTTTCAAGAGCCAAATGTCCGGTTTCCGCTGCACATGCATGCATGATGAACAGCTGGCTGGCATGCATTAACACACTGGAAACTGGACGTTTGGCTCTCAGAGCTCACGTGCATGCTGGGATGCTGCTCTTCTGGGTTTCGGTGCTATGCACGTGCGAAAGCCAGCTGGCTGGCACGCATCTGTGCACAGGAATGCAGATGAGGAGCCTGCAAGGCTGCACGTGGTATGTGGGACAGTTCTGCAGGCTGCTTCTGGCACTCATTCCATAGGTTCGCAACCATGGATATAGGGTCTCCTGCTTGAGCAGTGGGTTAGACTAGAAGACCTCCAAGGTCCCTTTCCAACTCTATTCTGATTGATTGGTAGATCTATATCTCACCTGCATTTTGTGAGACTGAAAGTGACCTCCCAATTATCGCCTCCTTCTATTTTCCCCACAGAAACATCACCGTGAGATGGGTCTTGATGAGCAAGAGGAGCTGGACTCAAAGTCACTCAGAACTAACATTTGGAATCTGCCAGCACACTAACCACTACCCCAGACTGTCTTCTTGACATCGATGTCATTCAGAGATGTGACCATTTTGAAGGTCTCTGTACCATTGCTTTCACCACTGTTTTCTTGACTCTCACTTCTGCTTAAGTCATGGGATTTCCTAGTTCCTAATCAAGCCTAGCCTTGTTTGGGTTTTCTTCCAAGAACAACTGAGACTAGCTAAATGCCACCAGCATGAATTGAACCAGTTTGAAAGTTGTCTTGAAGGCAAAAGACTTTTTCTTTTTTTTTTCCCTGTTACTGTCCTTGGGAAATCCAACTTACCTGGATCGTCCAGTGCCTACCAAACAAAAATCTCTCTTCATTTAAAATGCCAAAAAACAATAACTCTTGATTGCTTAGAACAGTGTTTCTCAACCTTGGCGACTTTAAGGTGTTTGGACTTCAACTCCCAGAATTCCCCAGCCAAACATCTTAAAGTCAC
>JANHFJ010408022.1:0-10102 GCA_032468195.1 Cerberus rynchops
GGGAGGGATAAGGAAATGGGAGGGAGGAAGGAAAGAAGGATGGATGGATTTTTTCCCATTTACACATCTAATTATTGGACAGATTAAAGAAAAGGAAGGAACATCTTGAATTACTCGTCAGAATGAAAGACTACTTTGGAAAGGATTAAATCTCCTTTCAAAGAAGCATCACCAAGCATTCTGCATCTTCAATCTGTGGTCCCCATTTAGAAAGAAGATGAACTCGACTACATTTTGCAAAATCCGCTGAAATGTTGCCAGCTCATATATCACCAGAAGGCTCTGCAAAGACAGGTTTTTTTGTAGGTAGGATGTCCTGGAGAAAAAGCAGATTGTCGAAGAGAGCCAAGGCCCCTTGAAACAAAGAGTTCCCCAGCACAGCTTCAGAGTTTAACAATGGCTATAACACAACCCCAGATTTCTTGACAAAAATGACCGATGAGCCTCAAAGACAAAGGAAATTGGACATAAGAAAAATGCATTTCCATTCCAAGAAAATGAACTGCCCTGTTAGGGCTAAAATACAACATTCTTTCCCACAAAATGCAAGCTCAATGCTTCTGAATCTCCCAGAGAGGATGCAAAAGCCACGGGGACAACTGCCCATCATAAGAGAATGTGACAAAAAACACTGAAGGGGGGGGGGGAGGCCCGCCCTCTGCAATATTCAGCTTTCCATGCCAGCTCTCAAAATTTGGAATGCAGTTTTTTCAGAACAACTTCAGATAATGAAATTTCACATGTTGTTCGGTCACTAGATGTGAAGGACCTCTTTGTAGGAAAGGTGCGGCATCAATATGCAACTTTAAAAGGGGGGGGGAGAAAGCCAATGAAGCTCTGCAGATAATCCTCAACTTATGACTGTACAGGTGTCCTTGACTTACGACCACAATTGAGCCCCAAATTTAGGTTGCTAAGTGAAACATTTCTTAAGTGAGTTTTGCCCCGTTGTACGACTTTTCTTGCCACTGTGTTGTTAAGTGAATCATTGCAATCGTTAAGTCAGTAACGCGGTTGTTAAGTGAATCTGATTTTCCCCCATCAACTTGGCTCGTCAGAAGGTCGCCAAAGGGGATCACGTGATCCTGGGACAAAGCAACGGTCATAAATATGAGTTGGTTGCCAAGCGTCTGAATTTTGATCCCGTGACCATGGGGATGCTGCAACAGTCATAAGTGTGAAAAACGGTCGCAAATCACTTTTTCAGTGCTGTTGTAAGTGTTAGGTCACTAAATGAAGCGAGGATTACCTGTATTCCAATAAATACAAATGCTCCCAATGTAATTGGGAGCGTTTGTAATGCAATGTAATGTAATGCAATGTAAAAAACAATTACTACCAACTAATACTGCACGTCAAAAACAGGGCTGTGAAAATATTTACAGAGCACTCACATCCTGGACATAAATTGTTTCAACTCCTACCCTCAAAACGGTGCTATAGGATACTGCACCCCAGAACAACTAGACACAAGAACAGTTTCTTCCCAAACGCCATCACTCTGCCAAAAAATAATTCCCTCAACATTGTCAAACTATCTACTAAGTCTGCATTACTATTATTCTCATCGTTCCATCACTCATCCCCTCCCACTTATGACTATAACTTGTTGCTTGTATCCTTACGATTTATATTGATTATTGTTTCCTAGTATGATTTGATTGCTTATTTGTACCCTATGACCATCATTAAGTATTGTATCTATCTTATGATTCTTGACAAATATACCTTTTCTTTTTATGTACACTGACAGCATACGCACCAAAGACAAATTCCTTGTGTGTCCAATCACACTTGGCCCATAAAGAATTCTATATCTATCTACTGTATATCTACCCAATGCATTTCAGAAATGACCAATTGCAAGTGTGTTTTACCTTCTATAGAGGAGTCAGCATTGATGTAGGCCACAGCCCGCTCTTGTAGTATTTTGACATTTTCCTACAACAGAAAGGAGTAATTGAAAACTAATTCACATTAGGGACACAAATATTTCTTTAGGGACTACTTTTCACATATAGGTTGTCCTTAACTTAATAACAGTTCATTTAGTGACATTATGATGGCACTGAAAAAATGATTTACCGGTATAATCATTTTTCACATTTTTCCATTGTATCATCCACATAATCATGTGATCAAAATTCAGACATTTGGCAATTGGCTTGTATTTATGATGGTTGCAGTTTCCTGGGGTCATGGGATTACTTTTCGCAACCTTCTAATAAGCAAAATCAATAGGGAAGCCAGATTCACTTAACAACTGTGGCAAGAAAAGTTGGAAAGTGGGGGAAAACCTCACTTAACAACATAAATTCTGGGCTCAATTATAGTTGTAAGTTGAAGAACTATGTGTATAGCTTTGTTATTTTAAATGATCTGTCACAAATCTAACTCACTCAGGTGACACTCAATTTATACTGGCCTCCATTATTATCCTGAATTTTAAAGTTTTTTCCCTCATTTTTATTAGTTATAAATCATTTTTAATCATTTTTATTAGTTATAATGCTCTCAGAGGTCTCAAAATCAAAATTATTTGCAAGATATTGAAGATATTTGCCGAAATTGAAAGCAATGACACTAGTTTTAAAAAAAGTACAGGATTTTTTTTTCATTAAAAATCACTTACATTAATATACATAATCAACCTTGTTGACTTACCTCTGCCCATTCTGTTGATCCCATTAAGCCAAATTCCTCGGCATCCCAACTAGCAAAAATTACTGTCCTCCTGGGTCGCCAACCTTTACAATATTTAGAGCACCGTTAGTTTAATAGTCAAAAATAATTCATCAGAGATTGAAGCCAGCCCACGTGACAATATTCTGTACCCTGCTTCCTCGGGTTTGAATTCTCATTTGTTTTTCAGCAGTTTATGAATAACAAGCAGGCATTTAAAAATGGGATAGTCCCATTTAAAGGTAAAGGTTCCCCTCACACATACGTGCTAGTCGTTCCTGACTCTAGGGGGCAGTGTTCATCTCCGTTTCTTAGCTGAAGAGCCAGCGTTGTCTGATGACGATTCCGTGGTCATGTGGCCAGCATGACTAAATGCCAAAGGCGCACAGAGCACTGTTACCTTCCCACCAAGGTGGTCCCTATTTTTCAACTTGCATTTTTGACATGCTTTCAAACTGTTATGTTGGCAGAAGCTGGGGCAAGTAATGGGAGCTCACTCCATTACACAGCACTAGGGATTCGAACCGCTGAACTGCTGAACTTTCTGATCGATAAGCTCAGCTTCTAGCCACTGAGCCTCCGTGTCCCCATCACTAACTATTTTACCATGGCATATAAACTTTTATGAAGCGAACCATGGTTTACAAAAGTTTATCCTACACATGTTTAAGAAAGAAGTAAGATTTCTGAGCATAGTAATTTAAAAGCAACTCCAGGTTCCCATTGTATCTTCTTTCTTCTCAATACTTGCTTTAAGGATAATGCCACATTTTCTTTGATTTACAAACTTTTTTTTATAGTTTATTTATAGATTTTCCAATTAACACACATATGTGCTTTGTGAACAGTAATGTCTGGGTCAATTGCTTAGATAATAATATATCATATAATATCAATAATAATATTGTTAATGATAGTAGTAATAATCATAATAATAGCATAATATTTTCCCAGCTCCTAATTTCTGTTCCTATTTTCCAATTGGTTATAAAACAAATCCCGTATCTGAAAATATTCCATATCTTCCTTTTCTTTAATGTCAGTCTATCCAGACTGACAGATAGATAGATAGTTTGACTTACAAACTTTTGGTCAGCAACCATTCAATGTTACAGGGAACATTGGAAAAAATGATTTGCGACTGGTCCTCACAGTTACAACTGTTGCAGCATTCCCACAGTCACATGATCAAATCTGGTTGCTTGGCAACCAGCCTGTATGATGGTTGCAGCATCCCAGGGTCATGTGATAACCTTTTGCGACCTTCCTAGCTGGTTTCTAACAAGCAAAGTAAATGGGGAAAGATGGATTTGCTTAATGACCACTTGATTCACTTAACAACTGCAATGATTCACTTAACAAATGCAGCCAAAAAGGTAGGGAAATCAGGCATGATTTACTTAATAACTGCCTTGTTTAACAATGGACATTCCGGCCCCAATTGTGGTTCTTAGTGGAGGACTGCCTAACATTTGGCTAAACGCAACAATGTTCTTTCTCTTTCTCTGATCCCTAACCTTAGGTAGTTACAATGCTGTATTGCAAGAGAACTCTGAATTCCACTGCCAGCAGTTCGATCCTGACCGACTCAAGGATGACTCAGCCTTCCATCCTTCCGAGATCGGTATAATGAGGACCCAGATTGTTGGGGGCAATAGGCTGACTTTATAAAACTACTTAGAGAGGGCTATAAAGCACTGTGAAGCGATATACAAATCTAAGTACTATTGTTATTTATGGAAGACATTTTTTTTTTTAATTTCCAACCATACGTTCTCAGAATATCAAAAGCAGCACAAAAGATTGGAGACATGTACTGGAACTCTGTCTACAGCCATACTATCTTGAAAACAATTGATCTTGTCTTAACTTTGGAAACTAAGCAGGGTCAGGCCCGGTTAGAATTTGGATCAGACACTGTCTGGGAATACTGGGTGTTGTAGTCTTCTAATGAGGGCCAATTTGGTTTAGTGGTTAAAGCACTTGGCGAGAAACTAGGAGATTTAGAATATAACTTTGTCACTTTAAATGTACACTAATTGGCATACATTAAAATGAAATTTTGTTGCATACAGCTCTCAAAGGGTCACCACCTCCAATATACACTACTACATAAACATGACAAAAATATAAATAAAATAAAATAAAATAAAGTAAAATAAAATAAAAAATAAAATAAAATTGCATTTACCCACATACCCACATATATTATATGACACAGAGAAACAAGTCTAGTTCGTATGTATAGATGTACATGGCAAGAAAAACAAATCTTACGAGTTTACCAGAGAGGTGGCATAGGGAACAAAGCTGTTACTACCAGAATCTGATAATCCTGCTAGAAATACTTTGAAACCTCCCCCCAGAGGAGAGCAACAGAAACAGACTGTAAAGTGGGTGCGTGGGATCCCTAGCAATGCTTCAAGCTCTAAGCACGTAGTGCTTATAAGCAGTATCCTGAATGAAAGGAAGTGAGCTTCCTATAATCTTCTCTGCTGTCCTTACCACTCTCTGAATGGGCTTTCTATCTGAGGCACTGCTGTCACCAAACCAAACAATGATGCAGTTTGTTAAAACACCTCTCAATCATGCCTTTATAAAATGTGTTCAGGACAGAAGGAGAAAGATGTGCTCTGCTCATTCTCAGGAAATACAGATGCTAGTTTGCGTGCTTCACTAAGGATGACATGTGGAGAGATTCAGTTCTTAATTGTGAGTTCTACTTTAGTCATGAAAACCAGCTGGATGACCTTGGGGCAATTGCTCTCCTTCAGCCCAACCCACTTACAGGGGTTATTTGGTGGGGGAAAAGGAAGAAGTAACAATATTATGAATGTTCGCTGCCTTGAGTTGTCTATAAAAATAATAAAGATGGGTTAAAATACAATCAATCAATCTAGTACTGGCTGTAGTCCAGCTGCAATTGTCTACTTTGATTTCTGCTTTGAACATTTCTCTTCCAGGCAGTCAGCAGAGGCTGGAGTCCTACCAGGCTGATAGCATGTGCTACATCTTGAGCTGTTTATTCCCATCCAAGGAATTCTACAGGGATGTGGTAACCTGGTGGGAAGGTGGAAAACAAATCCTAGATGTTGATCAGATGGGAAGACCCAGCATATTTAAGGGGAAAAGGGCCTCTCAACTCCACATTTGCGTGAAAAGAGAGGCTATGGAGAAAAACAAGAAGCACATCAAATGTCGCTTTGCTCGGAAGACCGAAATCAGGTTCAAGTTGACTGATAATCATCATGAGCTCTGTACTTGTAGTACTTTGACGCCTTCTTTGCAGGGTAGGTTTCTCCTCCTGAATCCAGGTAGTCCTCAACTTACAACCATTTGATTAATGACCGTTCAAAATTACAACAGCACTGAAAAAAGTGACTCATGACCAGTTTCCACATTCCAGTTACGATTGTTGTAGCATTCCCACAGTCACATGATCAATATTTGGGTGCTTGGCAACTGGCATGTATGTATGATGATTGCAGTGTCCCAGGTTCATGTGTCATTCGAAACTTTCGTAGAGAGCTTCTGACAAGCAAAGACAACAGGAGAAGCCAGAGTTGCTTAATAATCACATGATTCACTTAAGAAATGTAGTGATTTGCTTAACAACAATGGCAAAAATGGTAATAAAAGGGGCATGACTCACTTAACAACTGTCTTGTTTAGCAATGGAAATTTTGGACTGAACTGTGATTGTAATTCAAGGACTATCTGTATTTTAGAACATTTTAGCTTTTTTTAGAGCTCATTCCTTCTATTGCTAAAGTCTGGGATATAAGGATTATTTCTTTTCTGGTCAAACATCACCACCTATGTGAGAAGGAAAGAAATCCTCATTTTTGTAGAAATACAGCAGTTTGAGAAAAAAAAAGTCTGCAGAACCTAGTTTCTTTCACAATTTTTTTATTAATTATAAATTGTGCTTTGTCTCTTCATTTATTTTGTAGTTTATTATTTATGTTCTATGGTTTTATAATGATTATTGTTATTGTTACTATTGCTATTGTTATTCAAAATACAAAACAACTTTTTGACAGATCACCTAAATACAATTTAAAAATCCCACAATTAAAAGAAACAATCTTTAAAGAAAATAAAAACAAAAACCAAAAAAAGAGCAAACGATATAAAACTCAAAGAAGGAAAAAGAAAGAAAGGTACATTAAGCTTATCAATGGTTTAATCAACTAATTAATCCCTATAGACTATTAAAATATCATAAGTACAAAATATTATAGTAAAATATTGGAATTTTTTTGCCAAAGTAGTACCTATCCCAAAGTAGTTCGTATCCCAATGGCCCAAAGATTTCTCACAACACATATTCCTGCAAATTAAAAAAACCCCCACCTTTTCTATTATATGTTAATCCAACTTACTGATTTCCTCCAACCAGACATATTTTATTTTTTATTATCTGATTGTTAAATTCCTCTTCCTTCCAGAGATTTAGAAACTGCAGAATAACTGTTTATATTTGTTCTTTATATTTAACCACTTGTTCCTGAATCTTTCTCAAAGGCTAAAGTAGGAATTCTATTAAGGATACCATCACATAGATAACAATGTTAAATTTTGCATGTTGCCACTTGGGGAGAAAAATCAAATTATATTCTGCCTGTGTTGAGTCAAGGAGTGGTTTGTGTGTATCTGTGAACAAAGTGGGAAAATTGCAGGGAATGATGTGGAATTATGCCCTTTCCTTCAAATCCCTCCACTCTAATATTAGTGACTGTTCAAAGTTACAACCTATTTGAAAAGAAGAATTTATGACCCGAATCTGAAGTTCCAATGGCTGCCCCCCCATGGTCACATGACCACACTTGGTTGCTTGGCAACAGAGCTGCAATTACGGCCATTTCAAGTATGTGATCATGTTTTACAATGGTTTTGCTAAAAACCAACACTTATATCCAGTGGTGGGAGTCAAATAATTTTAACAGCCGGTTCTCTGCCCTAATGATCAGCTGAACCAGCAGTTCTCTGAACTGTTTAGAAAGTTAACAACCGGTTCTGGCGAATAGGCGCAAACTGGTTGAACCCCACCTCTGCTTATGTTTGATTTTCAGCAAAACTGTCCATTGCAAAAACGGATCCATGCTTACAATTTTTGCCTAGAAACTGAGCGTTTGCATTTAAGACCATGGTGATTTGCTTAATGTTGCAAAAAAAAAAAAAAAAAGATAAAATCAGATCAGTCCCATAACCAACCCATTTTATGATTGTTATGACGTGACTATAATGGACAGGCTTACAGTCATAACTTGAGGACCCCTTGTGATTCAACACATAGGTTCATCGTGGTATAGCTGCTGTTAACAAGATACAGAAGTGAAATAGGAAAAAAAGGGATTTTCCCAAGCAATAATTGCAAGATTGGGTGTGGTTACCTATTATATATGGTGAGATCATTGATGGATATCTTCACTTTAGGATTTACAGATTACAAATTAACTGAGTTGGAAGGGACCTTGCAGGTCATCTAGTCCAACCTCCCGCCTATACCTGTCAAGACTAAAGGGAATGTTTGTTTCTGTCAGGTGGCAGTCCAGTCTCCTTCTTGAAAACTTCCAGGAATGAAGCTCCCACAACTTCCAAAGGCAAGTTGTTCCATTGGTTGATTGTTCTCACTGTCAGAAAACCTCTTCTTACTTCGAGGTTGAATCTGTCTTTGATCAGTTTCCATCCTTGTTCCTTGTCTGGCCTTCGGGTGCCTTCAGGATGGAAAGGCCTGTTGTTCCATATAAATGATTAGAAAGCATATTTATATAGTTTATAACTCTCTGAGGGGAAGTCCTGTCCAAATCACCTCCTGGCTATGTCCCGATATTCAAATTTTGAACATGAGAAAGTAATTTATTCTGATGTTTATTCTGATGTTTCAAAGAGATCCAGCACTTTGAAAGTTAGGCAGCTACTGAAATCTGAGTCAAATCATTCCACTTTATCAAGTTTTGCCTCTCTCTAGGATTTCAGGGCTCAATTTGATGTAACCCCACTCGAAATGACAGGATAATGGGATCTTCAATATATAAGCCATGACATGCTGCACTATTTGAACTGTTTCCTGCTGACCACCTCTCTTTCTGCCTTTCCCTAGATATAGGGACAGTGAAAAATGGTTTATCGTCTCAATGCTCAGAAGTCAAAATAAATGGAGTACTGTGGATTCCGCTGGCTGTTTGCAATATATTGCAGTTTCTAATCATACTTACTCTGCTGGTATTGTGGAGGAGGAGCTGTAGGTAAGTTGAAGTTATATGAATTGGATCTTGGGAAGGCATTAGGATTAGTTGACCTTAAAAGAATGATAGTGGCACAGAAAAATACAGTGAAAAGTTCCAAAATAGCAAAGGGCCTAGGGACCAAACCTTATGAGGAACAATTAGAATCACTCATGGGAGATGAATGAATGAATGATATATTTAACTTATAGAAGAGGTGACCAATAGGAGATACAATAGTTGTTAAATATCAAGAAGGTAGCCCACTACAAAAGAGGGGACTTATTTATTGTCTATTGCCCCATAAGGTAGGACTAAAATGAATGGTTGAAGCCATTGGTGGGATTCAAAATTTTACTACCAGTTCTGTGGGCGTGGCTTAGTGGGCGTGGCTAGGTGGTCATGTGACTGGGTGGGCGTGGCCAACTCAACATCATTTCTTTGCCCTAATTACTGTTTTAAGTATAAAAAAGATATACAAAAAGATAGTTTATTTTATGCATTTAATACTTAAATAAGAAAAGGTACACAAAACTAGATTTTGTTACAAGAGTTTTACAATATGAATGAAAAACTATACAAAACTATGCAAGTTTTACAATATGAATAAATACTATAGAAAACTACACAAGTTTTAAGGGTGAGGTGGGGCGGAGCAGGGGCAGGGCCAGCCAGCAATTTAACAAAGGGTTCTACAGAGGTGCCCTGAACCCCCTGAATCCCACCACTACTTATATACCACTTCACAGTTCTTTACAACTCTCTCTAAACAGTTTTACAGAGTCAGCATCTTGTCCCCAACAATCTGGGTCCTCATTTTACCCACCTCCAAAGGATGGAAGGTTGAGTAAACCTTGAGCCATTCAGGATCGAACTCCTCGAGTGAGCAGTGAATTAGCCCTGCAGTACTGCATTCTAACTTTCTAGCCCTAACAGTACTCCACCACCATGGCTCTTCTAATTAATAATTAATTGATTGATTAATGAATTGTATTAATCACAGGAAGGAAGTATTAGATGAGAGATCTTAAAAAATAAAGATATTTTAATTTTAATGTCAATAAAGATCAGAATGGCTAAAATACTTTTCCAGTAGCAACATTTAACTATGAAAGCTGGACAGAAAGAATGTCAGAAAGAGGACATACACCTACAAATTTGAAGGTTGACAAGGTTACTCTTGAACCAAA